>JACEFZ010010900.1:95000-102100 GCA_014155875.1 Cepaea nemoralis | reverse complement strand
CTCCCTAGCTTTCTTTCCCCATCTCTTTCTCTTCTCCGTGCATGTCACGCTCCCATAGTTTTCGGCCCCATTTTAGTTCTCTTCTCGTGCATGTCACGCTCCCAATAGCTTCGTTCCATCTCTAGTCTCTTTCCGTGCATGTCACGCCCCCCATAGCTTTGTCTCCATCTCTGTCTTTTTCCCCGTGCATGTCACGTCCCCATAGCTTTCGTTCCATCTTAGTTTCTTCTCCGTGCAGTCACGCTCCCCATAGTTTTTCGTCCCATCTCTAGTTTTTCTCCGTGCAGTCACGTCCCCATAGTTTTTGTCCCAATCTCCGTTCTCTTTCGTGCATGTCACGCCCCCCATAGTTTTGTCCCCATCTCAGTTCTCTTCCCCGTGCATGTCACGCTCCCATAAGTTTTGTCTCCATCTCTGTTCTTTCTCCGTGCATTTCACGCTCCCCATAGCTTTTTCCATCTTCTTTCTCTTTCGTGCAGTCAGCTCCCCATAGCTTTCGTCCCATCTTATTTTCCTTTCGTGCATGTCACGCTCCCATAGCTTCGTCTCCATCTCTATTTCTCTTCTCCGTCATGTCACGCTCCCCATAGCTTTCGTCTCCTCTCTAGTTTTTCCCCGTGCATGTCCGCTCCCATAGCTTTCGTCCCCATTCTCGTTCTCTTCTCCGTGCATGTCAGCTCCCCATAGCTTTGTCTCCATCTCTCGTTCTCTTCTCCGTGCATGTCACGCTCCCCATAGCTTTCGTCTCCATCTCTAGTTCTCTTCTCCGTGCATGTCACGCTCCCCATAGCTTTCGTCTCCATCTCTCGTTCTCTTCTCCGTGCATGTTCCGCTCCCATAGCTTTCGTCTCCATCTCTCCGTTTCTCTTCTCCGTGCATGTCACGCTCCCCATAGCTTTCGTCTCCATCTCCTCGTTCTCTTCTCCGTGCATGTCACGCTCCCCCATAGCTTTCGTCTCCATCTCTAGTTCTCTTCTCCGTGCATGTCACGCTCCCCATAGCTTTCGCTCCATCTCTAGTTCTCTTCTCCGTGCATGTCACGCTCCCCATAGCTTTCGTCTCCATCTCTAGTTCTCTTTCTCCGTGCATGTCACGCTCCCCATAGCTTTCGTCCTCCATCTCTAGTTCTCTTCTCCGTGCATGTCACGCTCCCCATAGCTTTCGTCTCCATCTCTAGTCTCTCTTCTCCGTGCATGTCACGCTCCCCATAGCTTTCGTCTCCATCTCTAGTTCTCTCTCCGTGCATGTCACGCTCCCCATAGCTTTCGTCTCCATCTCTAGTTCTCTTCTCCCGTGCATGTCACGCACCCCATAGCTTTCGTTCTCCATCTCTAGTTCTCTTCTCCGTGCATGTCACGCTCCCCATAGCTTTCGTCTCCATCTCTAGTTCTCTTCTCCGTGCATGTCACGCTCCCCATAGCTTTCGTCTCCATCTCTAGTTCTCTTCTCCGTGCATGTCACGCTCCCCATAGCTTTCGTCTCCATCTCTAGTTCTCTTCTCCGTGCATTGTCACGCTCCCCATAGCTTTCGTTCTCCATCTCTAGTTCTCTTCTCCGTGCATGTCACGCTCCCCATAGCTTTCGTCTCCATCTCTAGTTCTCTTCTCCGTGCATGTCACGCTCCCCACAGCTTTCGGTCTCCATCTCTAGTTCTCTTCTCCGTGCATGTCACGCTCCCCACAGCTTTCGTCTTTTCATCAATCATCCCGCCATGTTATGGATTCCAGCGCCGCACTGCCGATGCTGGCAATCTGACTCTACATAAATTTTGTCAAGAAAACTAACAATGCTTTCATTAATAATACCCCGTATTTCACATCGCCGTCCGGGGCTCCCAAGAAAAAAACTATATAAGGATCAACTACATTGTTCAAAACTAGGAACTAGCATACTAGCGAAGAACATAAAATATCCTGAACGTACACAACAATTAGAACCAGTTTCAGTTACAGGAGTAAACCGATCTTCACCTCCGGCTGTAGCCATCTCTCAGTGTTCAGAAAACACTCAACCTCTGCCCACACCACCCTTGCCTATTCCCCAGGAATACAAGGCTGCAAATAGCGACCCAGGCTCCAATCCCAATGTTGCTAACTATGGTGCATTGTTTCCTCCCTTGCCCATAAAACAGTCTCCACCTAGCATGTCAAAGGTGACACCGATAAACAATGTTTCGGTGCCCTCGATGCCTGCTTCCAATGTAGGCACTTCCAGTCGCTCTCATAGCAGTGGTCCCTCATTGGACGGTAATCCACACTCTTATCAGTGGAATTGTCAACTTCAACAGCTAATGCAATACAATCCTGCAGCTCTGCACCAAGCTTTAATGATGTCACTCCATCACAGACATTTTCCTATCCCCTCTAATAGTCGTAACTACCACTAAATAAAGTTTCAAAACCTCTGAAATTTTTCTACCACAAGCGACATAATCTTTTCATTGTGTAATGTTCGCCAATCACGATCAGTGGCTAAACAAAGATGGTCTACATATAGGCCATCTCAACATCTATCATTTGCTCAATAAATTACCTGAGCTTTCAGTAATACTGTGCAAACAGTTCCATGTGTTTGGAATCACAGAAAGTCGTCTCAACGACAAAATAACCGACTCTGAAATCTCTCTTAAGGGGTTTAAAGTTATTCGAAGAGACGCAAATCAAAAATTAGAGACAGGTATTGCTGTATACATTTCAAATTCTCTCAACTGTTCCCGTAGAAGTGATCTCGAGATAGAAGAGATAGAATGTGTTTGGTTAGAGGTGAAGCCAGTCAGCCAGCAACCGTTTCTCATTGGATACCTATATCGAAATCCCTGTGCTGGGTATAGTTGGTATGACTGTTTCACTACAATGATGGATAGGGTGTTTACAGCAGGTAGAGAAGTCATGATATTAGGTGACTTTAACATAGATATTACTAAATCCAACCAGACATGGGAAGATATCATTATATCTTACAATTTCAAACAACTAATAAATCGTCCCACAAGAGTTACAGACACCTCCTCAACTATAATTGATCATATATATGTTACTTGTCCAGTTAATATTACCGAATGTTCTGTTCCTGTTAGTGTAGTTAGTGACCATTACCCAATATGTTGTACATGGTCGAAAATTGTGTAATTGATGTAATAACAAATAAATGAAAGGGGAATAATTTCAACATTTATGAAATACAATAATTTACAATAATTATCTTGTTTCTTAGCGTCATTGCTTGACGCTTCTTCATATTAACGAGAAAAAGTCGGTAATATGAATACATTAATCAAGATATGATTCTAAGATTACACTACATAAATATATAAACACACAATTCGTGTATTTAACTTTGTTGATTCCTAAAGATTTTAGAATCGTCATAGATTTTTAAACTTTTATTTGTCGTCTGCTAATTTTGCTCTAAATTTGTAAATAATCCGGAAGTACACACGAACACTAAAATCAGCTGATGTTGAAGCTTGTAGAACACACTTGTTCCGGTCTGATGTAGTTACGGAAAGTACCATGTTCTCACAGTTCATGTGATGGATGTTTCACTACAAAACCTTCTGGATTACAATTGACTGTTCGTGTGTTGGATGTTTCACTACCGAACATTATGGATTTCGGTTAACTGCAGTGGAGTAGCTGTCACTGTTTAGTTTACACGTTCACACACGTCTTTAAAATATCCCTGGAATGATCCACACGCAGATGTCACTGTTAAACTGGATATTTCGCTTACGGTAAGTTCTTGAGCGAATGTGACACTGTTTTTGTTCGTAATATATACAATTAATAAAGTTCGCTTTCTACCACACACTACACAATTATACACGACAATCACTACATGAATTAGTAAAATAAGAACACTATATATAATGGGAGTAACCCCTATCACATCATATTGTAGACATTACACAGCTTTTTGTGAATAGAAAAAAACATATTCACTGATAAATGGCTGTGTCGGTCTGAGTGTATTTGTACACACTGCACTCAGACATTGGTGCTTACTGGGTCGGTCGGACAACGGGACAAAAGATCGGCAATTGAGTTGGTTCTTCCTGGGATATTTCGAACCTCAAAGCTATAATCTTGAAGTTTAAGAGACCAGGGCGCTACCATATGATTTGAAGGTACACCTGAATTTATAAAACGCAACGGGCTGCTGTCAGATTCCACGATGAAGTGCCGTCCTAGAAGAAATCTGGACAATTTGGTTATACCCACCACTAAAGCTAGGGTTTCCAACTGAGGTATGGACCAAGCCCGTTCTCTTGGTTTAAGTTTTCTGGATACGAAGTACACGGGATGGAGGATGTTATTGTACTCTTGTAACAAGACTGCTCCAATCGCCACGGAGCAATCTGAAAGGTAAATGGAGGTTGGGCACTTTCAGGATGAGATTATTTGAACTGTTATCAGAAAAACATTTTATCACTTTATGGAATGCAATTTTTAGGCATTCATTGTGTACAATTTTATCTGGTTTATCTTTTGTTAGTAAATTAGTAAACACTTCGGTCAGTTCGGAAAAATCAGGAATGAACTGCCTGTAATAGTTTATCAGTCCCAACAAACTTCTGACTTGTTTTTTAGTAGTCGGAAGTGAGAGTTTTAGTATCTTGGACACAATGTTATCGTCTGTCATGACAAAGCCATTGGATATTTTGTACCCCAAGAAAGATATTTCCTGGTAGGCTATGTCTACTTTCGCAGGCTATACCGTCAGTCCGTGCTGTCTAATACGTTCAAATGTCTGTTCTAACGTCTTAATGTGCTCTGTCATTGTCTCTGTGTGAACACAGATGTCGTCTATATAGCAAATTATGTTAGGAATGTCTACAAGAAGAAGTCGTGTCATACGTACGAAGGTGGCTGGGGCATTGACTAGCCCAAATGGAAGTTTGCACCATTCGTACAGTCCCCACGGTGTGGCAAATGCTATCAGATGTCTGCTCTGTTCGTCTACTTCTATCTGATAATATCCTTTAGTCATATCTATCTTCGTGAAGAACCTAGCGTCTGTCAGTTCTGTCAGAAGATCGCCAGTGTTTGCCATTGGCTCCAAATCTAGAACAGTTATTTTATTTAGCTTTCGATAGTCGATACACAGTCTAATTGTATTGTCCTTTTTGCGTATTATCACCATTGGAGATGAGAAGTCTGATTGGGATCGTCTTATGATGTTGTTTTTCTCTAAGTTGATGATCTCCTGATGTAAATGTTCTTTGTAATGTAATGGGATGGTGTATGGTCTGCATCTTATGGGTGTGTTTGATGTGAGTGTGATGTGATGCTGTACTAATTCTGTTTGTCCTGGGTTGTTGGAAAAGATGGTGTTGTACTGTTGTATAAGCTGTTTGCAACTGTTTGTCTCTGCTTGAGATAACTTTGGATTGATTTTGATCTCCTTCAAGCAGCTTGTCGTGTCTAATGCAGGTGTTGGAATTTCGTCACTAACATCGTCTTCTTCGTGATCTATTATCACTGTACACGCTGTCGTATCGTCTTGTTCGTTGTCTCTGTTGTGGTATGGTCTTAGCATATTTATGTGAAATATTTTGTGTTTGTCTTTTATTAGGATTTCGTAGTCTACATGTGAAATCTGTCTCGTCACTTTAAAAGGTCCCTGCCAAGAATCAGTCAATAAATGTCTGTCACTAGGTAGTAGAAGAAGAACGTCCTGTCCAGGTGTCAATGTTATTGTCCTGTTTCCTTTGTCAGCATACTGTCTATAAGTAGCACCAGATAATTTTAGTGCATTCTTTGCAATAATACAAGATTTGATGATTCTTTCACGCAATGATGTAACATATACGTATGATGATATGGGTTTAAGTACTGGTGTAGAGTTAGTTAACATTTGGTGATAAATGGTCAATGGGCCACGTGGTTTGGCACCATAGATAAGTTCAAAAGGAGAGAAACCGGTACTAGAATGTGGTACCTCGCGATAAGCAAAAAGAATAGCTGGTAGATATACATCCCAGTTCTTGTGGTGTTCTTGCGTTACTTTTGCAAGCATGTGCTTTAGATCCCCGTTAAATTTTTCTATTACTCCGCTAGATTGAGGATGGTACGGGGAATTGAAACATTGCTTCACTCCTAACATTTTGGTGAAAGCTTGGGTAGATGCGGCAATAAACTGAGTGCCCCTATCAGATTGGATAGTATCTGGAAAACCTATCCGAGAAAAAATATGGAAGAAAACTTCCATTATGTCATTGGCAGTTATGTTCTTTAGCGGAATAGCTTCTGGCCAGCGACTACATTGATCAATGACCGTTAGAATATATTTATTCCCTCTAGTTGTTGTATGATTAAGAGGGCCCACTATGTCGACAGATAGTTTTTCAAAAGGTCGACTGGCTAAGTCAGTAACTTGTAACTTTGCCTGTGGGTGTTTACCTTTTTTTTACCAGTTTCTGGCAGGTGTCACAACTTCTGCAATATTCTTTAATGTCATTGCAAAATTTGGGTCAATGAAACTGTGTCAATAACCTTGATCTGGTCTTAACGTATGCCATATGCCCTGCAAGAGGTATATCGTGGGCAAGATGTAAGGCTTGCTTGCGATAATTTGTTGGCAAAACAGTTTGCTCTGTGGTGTTGTCACCTCTGGTATAATACCTGGTGAGTATATCATTTTTCACAGCAAAATGCCATTTTGCATTCTTGATTACCTTTGGCTTTTGGCCGATCAGATTAAAGTATTTTGACAATGAAGGATCAGCTTTTTGAGCTGTTACAAACGTTTCCTTCATAGTGTTAGTAGGTAGTGATACTGGGCTAAGCATTTGTATAGCCTCAGTTTGATTTATTTCATCTTGCACTCTAGCAGTAGATCTAGTTACTGCGTTCACACATTCAATGATCTCAGATGGTGATGGAACAATGTTATCAATGATGTCATGAGATGTTAGTGCTACATTAGCTACCATACAATCAATAGGTGGTGTGACATTATCAATGATGACATTTGATGGTGATGTTATGGTATCATCAATACACAGAGATGTTATGTCATGAGGTTTGTCATTCACCTCTGGTAAATTTCCAATAATTACATCACACACTGGGTTTGTTAATGCAGCGCACTTTACTTTC
>JACEFZ010010900.1:0-90000 GCA_014155875.1 Cepaea nemoralis | reverse complement strand
GATGTGTGTGTATATGGGTAAGGGTGTGTGGTTAAGGGATGTGTGACTGGGGGAATGGGTGGATGGAGGATGTGTGGTTGGGTGAAGGATGTGTGGTTGGGTAGAGGATGTGTGGGTGGGTGATTGTATATGAGTAAGAGTGTGTGGTTAAGGGATGTTTGGTTGGGGGATAGGTGGGCAGAGGATGTGTGGGTGGGTGAGTGTGTGCAGGTTAGGAGATGGTGGGGGGTGTTTGTAGGTGTGGGCTCGGGATAAGTGAGTGGGCTGGGGGAGATGGGAGATTATGTGGGTGAGTGCGGAATTTGTGTGTGGGTAGGTGCGGAATATGTGAGTTGACGGGGAGATGTGTGTGTGGCTGAGGAATCTGTGTTTGGTTGGGTGGTTGGAGGTGAGTGGGTGGAGGAGGATATTGGGTGAGTGATTGTTGGTGGGAAATGGGACGGGTAAAGGATATGTGAGTGGGTGGGGAGATGTGTGCAGGTGGGGATGTGTGGGTTATTGAATGTATGTGTGCTTGGGGTGTGGGTGGATGGGATGTGTGGTGGATGAGAGGTGTGTGTGGGTGGGGAGATTTGTAGGGATGTGGTGGATGGGTGGGGGAATGTATTGTATGTGTGTGTGGTTGGGTGGGGGAGTTGGAGTGAATGGGGGATGTGTGGGTGGGTGGTGGATGTGTCTTATAACATAGTAATATGCATTATTTATGTTTACAAAATTCATGTGACAATGTTTTTTTCCTATGCACTCTTCATGAAAGAAAGATGAGTGATTGGAAGGGCCGAATGTAAGACGGGCCTGCGTGCCCAATTTCTTACCCTTTGAAAATAAAGTCTGTTCGTTCGTTCGTTCTCCGTGCATGTCACGCTCCCCATAGCTTTCGTCTCCATCTCTAGTTCTCTTCTCCGTGCATGTCACGCTCCCCATAGCTTTCGTCTCCATCTCTAGTTCTCTTCTCCGTGCATGTCACGCTCCCCATAGCTTTCAGTCTCCATCTCTAGTTCTCTTCTCCGTGCATGTCACGCTCCCCATAGCTTTCGTCTCCATCTCTAGTTCTCTTCTCCGTGCATGTCACGCTCCCCATAGCTTTCGTCTCCATCTCTAGTTCTCTTCTCCGTGCATGTCACGCTCCCCATAGCTTTCGTCTCCATCTCTAGTTCTCTTCTCCGTGCATGTCACGCTCCCCATAGCTTTCATCTCCATCTCTAGTTCTCTTCTCCGTGCATGTCACGCTCCCCATAGCTTTCGTCTCCATCTCTCGTTCTCTTCTCCGTGCATGTCACGCTCCCCATAGCTTTCGTCTCCATCTCTAGTTCTCTTCTCCGTGCATGTCACGCTCCCCATAGCTTTCAGTCTCCATCTCTAGTTCTCTTCTCCGTGCATGTCACGCTCCCCATAGCTTTCAGTCTCCATCTCTAGTTCTCTTCTCCGTGCATGTCACGCTCCCCATAGCTTTCGTCTCCATCTCTAGTTCTCTTCTCCGTGCATGTCACGCTCCCCATAGCTTTCGTCTCCATCTCTAGTTCTCTTCTCCGTGCATGTCACGCTCCCCATAGCTTTCGTCTCCATCTCTAGTTCTCTTCTCCGTGCATGTCACGCTCCCATAGCTTTCGTCTCCATCTCTAGTTCTCTTCTCCGTGCATGTCACGCTCCCCATAGCTTTCGTCTCCATCTCTAGTTCTCTTCTCCGTGCATGTCACGCTCCCCATAGCTTTCGTCTCCATCTCTAGTTCTCTTCTCCGTGCATGTCACGCTCCCCATAGCTTTCGTCTCCATCTCTAGTTCTCTTCTCCGTGCATGTCACGCTCCCCATAGCTTTCAGTCTCCATCTCTAGTTCTCTTCTCCGTGCATGTCACGCTCCCCATAGCTTTCGTCTCCATCTCTAGTTCTCCTCTCCGTGCATGTCACGCTCCCCATAGCTTTCGTCTCCATCTCTAGTTCTCTTCTCCGTGCATGTCACGCTCCCCATAGCTTTCGTCTCCATCTCTAGTTCTCTTCTCCGTGCATGTCACGCTTCCCATAGCTTTCGTCTCCATCTCTAGGTCTCTTCTCCGTGCATGTCACGCTCCCCATAGCTTTCGTCTCCATCTCTAGTTCTCTTCTCCGTGCATGTCACGCTCTCCATAGCTTTCTTCTCCATCTCTAGTTCTCTTCTCCGTGCATGTCACGCTCCCCATATCTTTCATCTCCATCTCTGGTTCTCTTCTCCGTGCATGTCATGTCTTCCTCTATGTCTTCTGCCCTGTGGGTTCCCTCTATGTCTTCTGTCCCGTGTGTTTCCTCTATGTCTTCTGTCCCGTGTGTTCCCTCTATGTCTTCTGCCCTGTGTTTTCCCTCTATGTCTTCTGTCCCGTGGGTTCCCTCTATGTCTTCTGCCATGTGGGTTCCCTCTATGTCTTCTGTCTCGTTGGTTCCCTCTATGTCTTCTGTCCCATGGTTTCCCTCTATGTCTTCTGTCCCATGGTTTCCCTCTATGTCTTCTGTCCCATGGTTTTCCTCTATGTCTTCTGTCCCATGGGTTCCTCTATGTCTTCTGTCCCGTGTGTTCCCTCTATGTCTTCTGTCCCGTGTGTTCCCTCTATGTCTTCTGTCCCGGGTGTTACCTCTATGTCTTCTGCCCTATGGGTTCCCTCCATGTCTTCTGTCCCGTGGGTTCCGTCTATGTCTTCTGTCCCATGGGTTCCCCCTATGTCTTATGTCCCATGGGTTCCCTCTATGTCTTCTGTCCCGTGTGTTCCCTCTATGCCTTCTGCCCCGTGGGTTCCCTCTATGTCTTCTGTCCCATGGGTTCCCTCTATGTATTCTGTCCCGTGGGTTCCCTCTATGTCTTCTGTCCCGTGTGTTCCCTCTATGTCTTCTGTCCTGTGGGTTCCCTCTATGTCTTCTGTTTCGTTGGTTCCCCTCTATGTCTTCTGTCCCGTGGGTTCCCTCTATGTCTTCTGTCCTGTGGGTTCCCTCTATGTCTTCTGTCCTGTGTGTTCCCTCTATGTCTTCTGTCCTGTGGGTTCCCTCTATGTCTTCTGTTTCGTTGTTCCCCTCTATGTCTTCTGTGTTGTTGTTCCCCTCTATGTCTTCTGTCCCGTGGGTTCCCTCTATGTCTTCTGTCCCATGGTTTCCCTCTCTGTCTTCTGCCCTGTGTGTTCACTCTATGTCTTCTGTCCCGTGGGTTCCAGGAATAAATATGTCTAGTTAAACTATTACCAGGTGTCTCAGTGTGTACCCCGCCATTGGCTTATCTTTACCTCTCTGTATCTTGAAGTTGATATCCAAGCTGGCAGATAAGGCTACAATCTTCTAACAAGAACACATGAACTGGTACAAACACGACTTTGACATTCACATTTTGTTAGCATTCTTTTTTTTTTAAATCCATGCCCTGTGTAGTTGGTGATCATGTCAGTCCACAGCCATCTGTTGTCTCATGTGCTGCCAATCATTTCTGAAAATGGTGCTCTTCCATGATATGATGTCATTATTTCCAGCTTCTCTCTTGATCTTCGCATGCCTCTCCTCCTCTACAACCGTTCCCTTGTTATGACAAACTCCAGTTTTCCTCTTCTCTCTTGGTCTCCGCAAGCCTCTCCTCCTCTACAACCGTTCCCTTGTTATGACAAACTCCAGTTTTCCTCTTCTCTCTTGGTCTCCGCAAGCCTCTCCTCCTCTACAACAGTTCCCTTGTTACGACAACCTCCAGTTTTCCTCTTCTCGTGACATGCCCAAAGAATGTGGGCTGTCTTCTTCTGATGAGAGCAACCAGTTCTCTTTGTGAATTACTTTTCCCCAAGATACCTATCCACCCACAGTGTTCTCATCATACTTCTAAACAAAGCACATCTCCGCAGATTCCACACAATTCCTCACTTGTCTGCTAAGTGTTTATGATTTGCTTCCGTACTTCAGGGTTGACTCAATATAGCTCTTAAGAACTCTTGTGTTAACAGATCTGGTTCAATGAAAGTGTCTAGGCAGATACCATTATTGGGGTGTGAAGTGTGAGTAGTAAAGCATGGGATACTTGTACCTGCCTTCAGGTGTAGCGGATATATGATGCTAGCACCATATTTGTATAGGCCTTACGAAACTCTATGGGATCACGTGGTCAATATTACGCCCGCTGCTCTGGCGTCCTAGAACATTGTTTGGTGCCCATTTTAGGATGAGACACCGTGAAGCCTAGGTCTGTTACAGTTAAAAAGCAAAGAAATGCAGACCTCGAACGCATGACCACAGGGCTGATAAGCTAGCAATTTAGCCAGTGCGCTACCTCACCTCGCGTGAAAAGTTACGCTTCCACTTATTCTAGGTTATAATGTAATGAAGCGGGGAGTCATCTGGGAGCGCTTTGATGAAATCTTCAGTTGAAATACTCAGTTCTGGTCTTGTCCACTCATGCTTCTAGCAGTGGCCGCTGGGGTTGTGTGGTCAGTTTATTGATGCATCTCTCCCACTGGACATCTCTTTTGTTGAACTTCTTACGCATTCACTGTTCAGTGATGAACCTCTGATAATGTCTTTGCTTTTGCAGATAACCACAGCAGGAGACGCATGGACACAAGGGGGGAGAGGGGACGACAACGTGGAGTGCCAGGAGTTATGTCAGACGATAGACGCCGCCGTCCTGTTCTTATGTGAAAAATGTGAAGAACTAGTAGGTGAGAACTAGTATGTCAGAACACATAGGCACGAAAAATGTGTTAAGAACTAGCAGATAAGTACTAGCAGGTGAGAACTAACAAGTATGAACTAGTAGGTAAGATCAGTGTCTTGACAGTAGCAGAGGTTTTACTGACAACTGTCACTGTCTTGGAGTGTTTATCAACACTTGTCAATAACTGAAACTAAAGGATATAAATGGTATATGTTTCAAGAATATATGTGAAGACTTCAGGTATTTTCACACACATACTGCACACAATCTATGTGAGATTGATATTTTGAAGTCTTTTCTATATGATTCACAAATCTACCCATGCCAGAATACTTCTTCTTCTTCAGCGTTCCAAGCCATTGAGGTTCTTTGCTGCAGATACAATTCGTCTCCATTTGTCTCTCTGGTTGACCTTCTCTTGCCAGTCGTTGATTCCAAGTGCTTGTAGGTCTGTATTTATAGTATCTCTCCACCGTCTTCTTGGTCTACCTCGGGGTCTACGGTCGTTTATTTCCTGAGTGTAAGCGAGTTTTGTTTCTGTATTATCTTCCATTCTTTCTATATGCACCAGCCATTGTATTGTAGTCTATTAGCCTTCATGATACCAGTGATTAGCGGGGACTTAAACAGATCATAAATGTCTTTGTTACTTCTTCTTTTCCACTCTCCACTTTGTGTATCCCTAATGGGTCCAAAGATGCGTCTTACAACTTTGTTCTCAAAGGTTTGTAACAAGGCTTCGCCTCCTTTCGTCATGCCAGAATACTGAATAATTAATTTGGGTAATCTGGAAAGTTGAAACAGGCATTAGGTTGAATCCCAACGGAAGTCAAGCATTCGGTCATGTGGGCATTTTGGGAAATGAAAGTTCAGGTAGACTGATTGGCATTGTCATGATATCATATGGTTCTCCAATGAAATAGCTATAGGGTAGCTGGTACTGTCAATATATGAAATGGTCAACAAGTGATATAGCTATAGGCTGGCTGGTACTGTCAATATATCATATTGTCATCCAATGAAATAGCAGAAAGGTTGGCTGGTACTGTTACTGTATAATATGGTCAACCAATGAAATAGCAGATAGGCTGGCCGGTACTGTTACTGTATTATATGGTAATCCAATGAAATAACAGATAGGCTGGTTCTGCACTGTCACTGTATCTTATGATCAACCACTGTCATAACAGAAGGGTTGGCTGGTACTGTTACTGTATTATATGGTCAACCAATGACATAGCAGATAATATATATATATATATATATATATATATATATATATATATATATATATATATATATATATATATATATATATATATAGTTTTTTTATATTTTATTTTTAAAAAAATAAATATACACATAAATATATGCAATATAGAAAAGTTATATGTGAGTACAATTCTGTATCTAGATATAAGAAACGTTGAGAAATACATGTGGGGAAATACTGAATCCTGTCTCTAGAGATAAGGAAAGTCGAGACATAACAGACACGCATATGTGTGTATAGTCTGAGTCATCTATCCAGTTGTAAATGTGTGTCGTCCGTCTCTGGCTGGTGTAGAACTGGTTCAGTTCACGGGGAGGACTGTGGCTTATTTGCAAACAATAAGAAAACTATGTTGTAAACCCCAATGATAGTGGGGTAGTGGATTATTTACAAACAATGAGAAAACTATGGTATAACCCCCACTGATATTGGAGTAGTGGATCGGATTGCTAGCCTATTCAGAATAGGACGAAAATATCAGAGGTAACACGTGCACGTAGCTTGTGATAAAAATGCCTCAGCAGTTAGACATCAAGTGGAGTGGGACGAATAGACCGCTGCCCAGACTACATTTGGGAATGAGAAAACCTACCCACAAAGGAATATGTATATGAATTTTTGGATTCTCTCCGGTACTGCGTGCGGGGTTTGAGCACTATGCTGAGAGACCCCTTGTGTGATGTATGGGAGAGGGAGGAGGAACTGGAGCACTTAAGGAGATATCCGTGTGTAATTATATTGACCATTGAACCAAAAGCTAAACACGATTACTGTTTCTGTGATTGTTGACATTAGTGGATTTATTTGTTGTCTCCTCCATTCTTTGCCAGATCTGACATCCCAGCCAATAACAGCTGCAGGTTCTACTCCAGCAACATCCGACAGACAGTCAGCAGCACCATTAGCTTCTACAGCGACAACATCCTACAGACAGTCGACAGAGTCTGTTCAACCTGCAGGTTGGTCTCTGATGTTGGAATAATTTATATAATGGCACACAGAGTAATCCTAGTTTATGTTTGATCCCCGGAAACTACAAGACATTCCAGATAATGTACTACATCAAAATGATTTGTCAATATTATGTTATTCCGTTAGTAAGAGTTATAGCTTTTCATATTTGTTTAACTTGGCCTATAACTCCATATTTATTAAGTGTAACTAATAATTATCGTCTGGACGAGGCTAATGGAATGCAACGTACAACTAACTATTGAATAAAAAAGGCTCCCCCGATGTGTCTCCACCTTGCCGTGGTGGGGGAGCTTGCGTGTCCCATCGACCCCATGTGCTTGCCGATGGGTGAAAACTACATATCGGACGGCTCGTGGGATAGGGACCAGACTAAGAGAGACACAACCTGCTGCCCTGCAGGTAAGACTGAGGATAGCAGTCAAAATCAGGCAAACGATCCCTAAATCTCAGTCCGGGCATAACCTCTAAGGCTCCCATCTGAGGTGTATGGCTGAACGTCTCTAAGCCATAAACTCTCGGAAGTGGGAGCCTGGCCGACACAAACCTACATCAAAATTGTGATGATGTGCTGAGAACGCTACATGCTCGGCGCAGATTCGTTCGATGGCTCTTAGCTGGGGGATATGAGGTATCCCCGGATGAAAGGGCCTGACAGTTACTCGCCCACAGACGCACGGAGGTAAGGTGCTGAGCCGGCAGCACATGTAGCCTACCTCGTGAGTGAGTACAAAAGGTGGAAAAACACCTCGGTCGCACGTCTCGCAGACGTCCGATAGTCTGTAACCACACTCATGGAGTGAGTGTAGTCAAAGGTGGAAAATTGTCTCGTTGACACGAAATGGAACGCCTGTCTTGCGAATCCATTACGTGGCAGCCCGAAGCGAAAGCTTGCTGTGTGGAAGCCGAAACAAGAGTCTCGAAACCCGAGGAAGGCTAACCTCGTTAAAAAATGCCCGCCGGAAACCGGAAGTGTCGTCCTACGGGTGGCCAACTAAAAATTGACACTACGCATTTACGTCCGAGTGAAATGTCTCGTCCGAATGTCTCTCGTGCTAGGAACAGCTCTGACTACCTAGTTTCCGAACGCCGCTCTTGTTCGGAACAGCTCTGACTAGGTAGTTTTCCGAATGTCTGTCGTGCCTGGAACAGCTCTGACGGGCGCAACGACAAGCACATGTCCGAAAACTCGCTGAGTGGATACCGTCTGCAAACCTGTCTGGTTTGTGTGGGAATGGCCCGGGGCAAACGAAATGACCAATATATTGAAGTGAGGATTTAAAGCAGCCATGAGCAGGACGTGACGATTCCCTCGGCTAGCCCAGAACCAGGGCGTTATGTGTCGGCCCTGCAACTATGGAAGCAACCTTGGATGGCGGAAAATGCTATGGACTGTCCCTGCCTTCCTTTGAGGGATGACCGTTGTCTTCGACCGTTCTAACTTGGCCAGCATGGTTGTAGATGGCACCACAAAAGTGAGAGTCTCCCAGGAATGCTACCTGGTCAAAAAAGCACGCTAAAGTCGATGTGTTGGCCTACGGGTTTCGGCCCAAGGGCGCATAACAGACACACCGCAATCACATCTGAAAAAACACTCCGGATGAACGAAAAGAAGAAGAAGAAGAATAAAAAAGGCAAGTTGCGTTCTTTGGTAATAAATACGAAGAGAGGCAACTGAGATCAGTTTGACGCCAGAAAAGATTAGTGGTGTAAGAGGCAGAGGCAACCAAGGCACGTGATGCTGGGTGAACTGAGACTGTAACATGGAGGAATATCATCAGTCGAACTGATCTATAACAGCAAGGACGGATAGAGATGTGGAGAGGTATTAATTCCTATATCAGTTGGGACGGCCGACTCCATGGCCGAGAGGTTAGCAGCTTTCTCCGCTAACCCCGAATACTCTCGTCACGTGACGCGACGAGAATTAGCAGTGGTTCCAATCGCAAAAGTGACTTATGAGAGTATGGAGCCGGTCGCTCAGAAAGTCGTGGCGTGCTGATGGGCGTAATCTAGCCTAGGAATCAACATACAGCTGAAAGATGCTGGTGTTGACCGCAATATCCTGAAACAGGATGGAAACGCGGAAAAAAATATAATCAGTTGGGACGGCACATGGTGATGATGGCGTCTCAATAAAGAGTGTTGGTGATGGATGAATTTGAGTGTTGTAGTTGTGTCCTTACATCAGCCAGTGAAGTGACCATCAGTAGACACTGAATGCTTGTTTCCTCCTCCTGTTCACTGAAGTGCTTGCAGTATGGCAGCATGGTCTGTAGTCACGTGCTGTAAGTGTTTGGTCAGGGCTGCGTGTTGTGTTTCTAGTCCACAGATTGTATTCTGGTCCTGGTGGTGTAGGCTGTTGATGTCCTCTCTAGGGTTGGGCTGTGGCATGTTTGAATACAGAGCTCTTGAGGTTGTATATGATGTCCAACTGTCCAGCCATTGCTGTTTGTAGTTGTTGATGATACCATGCTAATACAACATGTGAAATTTATACGGATTTACTTTAGTCATCCTTAATATGTTGTTGATGTTATGCACAGATGAAGACCAGCTGAAGTCGGTGTTAGCCAAAATTGCTGAAATAGAAGAGGCATCGTACTCCTTCCGGAGTAGGACAGATACAGTTGTTGAACAACAAAGTGACATTGATCAACAACTGAAGGAATTGTTACCCAAACTATTAGAGTCTGACAAGAAGCACAGCTCAAGGTTTAAACAAGTCAAACAACAAATCAGTGGCATCATTGAAACACAAGATGCAATAGGGCAAGAGCAGAAGACACGATTACAAAGTCTGGAGAAACAGCTGCAGAAGATATCTACGGCACAAGACAGACAGAAAGCAGAGATAGAATCTCAGGCAGAACTCGTAGAGAAACTTGTGAATGTACCTAATCTACTGGAGTCTGTGAAAGAAAATGTCGTTGCATTGGATGCTAGAATTGATGGAATCATTGATGACTGCAGCAACAAATATGAGGATATAGTAAATGAAGTACGCGACCTGGCAGTCAAGGTCAAGGCTAACACACAGAGTGTTCAGGTCGTATCTGAAGCTCAAGATAAATTGACGACCTTGATGAAACAATTGGAGACCAGGTTGCAGACAATGGAGTCAGACTTTGGAAGAAATGTGAAAGATGTCCAGAAACAGGTTGATAAAGGGGAGTCAAATGTGAGTATGAGAAAGTGTTTACTTCTTTTAATTAACGTTAACCCTGGGAATGAATATTTGCATGTAAGGGAGTGTTTGTTGTCGACATGCAGGGAGTTTTTGTTGTTTACATCAATGGAGGGTTTGTTTATTAAGGGAGTATGTCAGAGTCCTAACTATTTCCTCCTTCTAGCTCACTGGACTTGGACAGGCAAATTACAACATCTACGACACATATACTAATAACACATGAATGCAATCGGAAACTCGCAGGAGCTATCTCCTGAACAACATTTATTACAATATACTACAGGCTGACAACATGGTCGCACTTCACGCTCAAACAATCGTTCAACACCAGCAGCCAAGCGCTTGCTCACATAGGCGATATTTACACTGTCGCCCGTATGACCATTCGCAATCACAGCCTCACATCATCCCGCACATATCACAGTTAGTACATTCCTCGAATATCAATACACAACGTTCATCTCCATCTACCCGTCACAAACACTATCGTTCTATCGTTCTATCACTCTCTAGATCTCCACACGTCCGTCTCTATTCGCTGTCTCACACACACTGCCTCCGTCCTCCTTGACCTTCCCACATCACGTGGGTCTCTTCACGGGCTTCTTGCCTGACCGTCCGTTAGCCAAGCCGTGATGTCTCCTACTGCCCTTGACCTCAGCTATGCTTACACTGACTCTCGCTTACATACCGGCACTTATACTATTACTTACATATAAGCCCCTGACACTCTCCCCCCGCACAAACAATGTGGCACTTTCCCTTAGAAATGTGACACATTCTGTTGTTGTTCTTATTACCTCTTTGTAACCTTGTCAGGGGATTGTATGATCATAAGTATACGCGTGCGTCTCTTCTTACTCTGATCTTTTACGAGATTAACCATAACTATTGTTCTCTCTTTTTCAGTACTGAGGTTTCTCTCAAGGTTTTGTCGTGGTCTGGCAAATGTTCTGGTTGGGTCTATTCGTCATACCTCGTTATATTCTTCAATCCCCAATCCGTGACATTATATTCTGTTCATGTTTCTCAATCGATTGTCTGTGCATTATCATCTCATAGTTATTGTGGCTATGCTGGTTTAAGGATTCTCCATTGATTCACGCCTCGTCTAAGGCTACAACTTCCTCTTACAGCATTCTTAAATTTTCTCTCTATTCAGACGTGGTCCCCCTCGTCTCTATTTAATGCACCCTAATCGATTCTTTATGAGCACACTATGTCAATGTTGTGGTCATGGTTCGAATATACTTCATGTATGTCATAGTCCCCCTTACCTTATCTTATGTCAGACCGTGAGTTGTTTCCCTTTTTGGGTACACCTCGTTTACTGTTATGGAGAGTTATTAATCTCCTTGGTTGACATCACCCTGTTGGTATGTTCCTTCTTGTTACAATATTATGATGTTAATTTTGTACTACTATTGCTAAGCGTCATTCGTCGGGCTATCCACCATACGCGAAAGCAAGTTTGGTAACACTCGCGTATTGGGATTGCCAGGCGTTGATTCTCAGCATTACAACTTATACTTTTCGCCACTATACTTACGCTCATATGTACATATCACATTCTACCAATACAAAGTATTATAATAATAAAATTAGACATTGGATGTCATACCATTAATAAATTTACAATAAAATATTCATCGTCGCTGCCTTTATGCACGTATAGGATACTGTTCTTGTCCTGCGAAAGTTATGCACACGGAATTAAATTACCAGTGTTCAATGTTCATTACGGTGCTGAAATGTTTGGCATTTCTTCTTTCTGACCCGATTATTGACGTATTCTGTATATCATGATATTGTCTTTCCTTCTGTATAGTGATTAAGACTTTTCACCAAGTTTGGACAATTTGTAAGTCCGTTCTGTAAAATTGCTGGAATTCACACATGTAAAAAATGAATTAATGTTTTAAATTCGGTGGCCTTAATTATGAGTGTGGCCATGGTGCGTCTGTCTGTGACTGTCTTTGCCATAGTTTGTAGGTTGGCATCTGGTTCATTAAACTGATCACTGGAAATGAATGTCTGTACTTGTGAAGCTGTTGTCGTTGTTGGTCGATTTCTAAAGGTGGACTCGGTAGATACTCGTTTGAAACAAAGTCAATATGGATATATCTTACTGTTAGATACCTGAAATCACATGGTGAGTCTTACTGTTCTGTCGATGACACTTTTCACGTTGAAGGAACGTTTACGTTGGTCTATACAATGGAGTGTGCTAGTATCATAGCGCTGGAGTCGTACAGCAGACAAGGCAACTCTGGAGTTACTCGATCTAAGGATATAAAGTGGGTCACGGTTAAAATTAATTTTTCGAAGGGTGAGGATTTTCAAATTTCATGTTGAGATCATTTTGAGTGCTATCTCCAAACCTGCACTCGTACATGTGTGTATACATACAATAGTTCAAATAATAATAATACACCATGTATAGTTTTGAACTGTAATCGTGCATGTTTGTACACTTTTCTGCAATTTGTGTATATTTTCCAAAATATGTAGGGTAATTTGTTGCTGATTTTTGTCAGTAATTCCACCGACTGATGATTTACATTGTTCAGCATAAGTATGTGTCTGAGTTGATTTGACATAGTGTTTATCAGTGGTAACAACAAACTTTGGTTCACCAGTAATGATATAAGTAACAAAGTTAGCTGGTTTGTCATGAGTAATATCATCTGTGTTGCGTCATGATGATGTGTGAATAAAATTGTTTGTGAAGACATTTGTTGTGCATTTAACATGAGTAGTGCGAGTAGAACCATCCATTGTGTGCACTTGGGTATATGTGTAGTTAACAGGGGGTACAGGAGGTATAGTATGTACCATGATGTTTCGTGATCTTTTCTCGCCCTTGTGAAATGCTTGTTATTTGTACCTTCTTTTCTTTGTTGATACACCCCAGTTTCTGTTTTTTCTTGTTGTGAGATTTTATCAAGTTGGTATGGTGTGGTACTTTGGTCTGTTCATCATGTTGTTGTATGATGAGTGGTGTAGTTAAGGCAGTGTTTGTTGTGGTGTTAACTTTCTGCCATGTCTGGGTTGTGGACTCTGTGTGGTCTATTACATTTAATACATTTCCAATTAATAAATCACAGCATGGATTGTCTAATAATGCGCAAGTTACTCTGCCTGATAGGAAAGGTGATTTTATATTGGCCCATGCCATAGGATATTTCTCTATTGTCCCTGAAACAGTTCTGCAATAGATGTACTCATCTAGGTAGTCTTTAGGATCAGCTAGGGTCTTCCGAAGACCGATAAGACAGGACCCTGTGTCGCGTACACATGTGCATACTGTGTCATTAATGTATCCCTCATGGAATGTTAGTTTTCCTAACGACAGTCTTGAGGTTTTGTTCATTTCCTCACTTTCTTGTTGAGTATTGCCCTCTTTAAATAAGGAATGAGGCTGAGTGATATTAACAACATTATTGAAATATGGTACGAAGTCTATTGGGTAAAACTCAGTCTGTTCTGAATTTGCAGTGTTTGGTCTTGTTTTCGTCTCTGTGATGTTTACTTTTTCTAAGTTCTTTGCTGAACTGTCTGTTGTAATGTTTGTGGCTGCATTTGCTTTTGCTTTCTGTATTCTTTTTACTCCTTCACATTCAAAACGTCTGTGGCCATACGCGAGGCAAAAATGACATTTTGTTCTATATTTCCTTTGGTTTACCTTCCCCAGTTTTTGTGCTATAATAGTATTTAGGTATTCTTGATAAGTGGGATTTTTATCGCATATTCCATTTTCTGTATGTGGGGTGCTACAATGTTTGCACAGTACTGGCTTTGTTTTCTGTGATTTGTTTTGACAGTCTGTGGCTGCAGATGCAGTTGCCTTTACAGTACTCTTCTGTTGAGTGTTCTTAACAAGGTTCATACTTTGGTTGTAATATTCGCGGCATTTTTCTAGTAAGTTTTTGATAGGCTCTGTGTTGTGTTCTTCTAAATATTTTGCGCATTCGGCTGGGAGTGTTGCTTTGAGTTTTTCTATTAGGAAGAAATTTACTGCTGCCTGATCATTGTTTGTGTCTCTAATTTCAGATATTAGCCTCATGTACCTGCTTTTTATTTCCTCTATATAATGGGTAAACGACATGTCTGGGACTGGTTTCAGGTCTTGTAACAATAATATTAGGGTTTCGAGGTCGTTTAAGTAGTTTGATAATATGTTTGTTTTGTAATAATCATAGTCTTCTCTTGACATATCTGGTATGATCTCTTGCAGATGTGTGTTTCGTATTGGTAAGGATTCCCTATACCATGTAAACCATCTAGTTTTTGGAATTTTGTAGTCTTGCATTTTCTTTTCGAATTCCTGTGTCCACTCGCGGATAAGGTTATTTTTCCTATTTCTGTTTACAATTTGCTTCAAGTCTTCCTTGAGTTGAGACTTTGTATCGTTTAAATAGCCCTTCAATGTTTCGTAATGTTTTGTGCACCAGTATCTTACTTGTTCTGGAGTCCTTGCATATTCTAAGGCTAGTTCTTTGAGGTCGTCACATGAAGTCATTTTGGACCTGGTTTAATTTCTAAGTATTTAATTAATATTCAAATGTACCAATGATGATATCTATTCAAGCAAATCAAAGAATGCAGATTTGGGTACTTAGCAATCAAAATTAATCAACTTATCTTTATCTGCTGTTTACTTGAACGCTTGATGTACAGGAACGTGATTCTCGTGCTGGTTACCGTTGACCTATGAAACCTGCTGTGGAAAAAAAATGATGTTATTTTCGTTCTGAGTTTGTTAACAAATCTCCAATTTTTACAAAATTATGAATTGATCTTCTTCTTTGCATAAGTAGCGTTCTTTTATGCATTTTACTTGGGTATGTGGTTCTTGTGTACTTCTGACACCATTATACCTGTCAGAGTCCTAACTATTTCCTCCTTCTAGCTCACTGGACTTGGACAGGCAAATTACAACATCTACGACACATATACTAATAACACATGAATGCAATCGGAAACTCGCAGGAGCTATCTCCTGAACAACATTTATTACAATATACTACAGGCTGACAACATGGTCGCACTTCACGCCCAAACAATCGTTCAACACCAGCAGCCAAGCGCTTGCTCACATAGGCGATATTTACACTGTCGCCCGTATGACCATTCGCAATCACAGCCTCACATCATCCCGCACATATCACAGTTAGTACATTCCTCGAATATCAATACACAACGTTCATCTCCATCTATCCGTCACAAACACTATCGTTCTATCGTTCTATCACTCTCTAGATCTCCACACGTCCGTCTCTATTCGCTGTCTCACACACACTGCCTCCGTCCTCCTTGACCTTCCCACATCACGTGGGTCTCTTCACGGGCTTCTTGCCTGACCGTCCGTTAGCCAAGCCGTGATGTCTCCTACTGCCCTTGACCTCAGCTATGCTTACACTGACTCTCGCTTACATACCGGCACTTACACTATTACTTACATATAAGCCCCTGACAGAGTGTTTGTTGTTTACATGCAAGGGTGTTTTAGTAGTTTATAGCATGGGGATGTTTGCCTATGTGCAATAATTTTCTCCTTTGTCTTTATTTCATTTCTGATATTTGCCCTCCATGCAGCACGTTCAGCGGCGACTTGCTCCCAGTGTGCATTATGAATGTCTGTATCAGTCATGTCCCGCTTACATACATCTTTGTATCGTAGTAGAGGCCGCCCCCGAGATCTCTTACCCATCTGTAATTCACCAAAAAGATGTCCTTTAATATTCTACCATCATCTATCTTCCTAAGATGTCCTATTCATCTAAGTCTACGAAGATTGAGCATGGAATAAACCGTAACACAACCTGATCTTTCCAGTACTTCAGAATTGGTGATGTTGTCTTGCCACTTAATACCAAGAATTTTTCACAGATACCGCATATGAAATTTGTTTAAACGTTTCTCATGGTGTAAGTTGACCAGGCTTCACTGCCATAAAGATTAGTACTAAGGACACCGGCTTCTTGTTTTTCCAGGCTCGTTTTGTCAACCTTTTCATTGTTGCTGTTGCCTTACTAATCGTGATGTTTATTTGCTGATCTAGGGATAATTTACTGTTTACCTCTGATCCTAGATATGTAAAATGGTCTACATTCTCCTATTTCGAGTCGTCAATAAAGATGAAAGGTACTTCACGTGCACCTTGTGACATAATATGTTTCTTCTTTTGCGAATTGTTAAACTAAATTTATAACATGCATTGGATAATGCAGATAGTAGGCGATGTAATTCTTCCTCATAGTGGGACGTAATTGCAGTAGTAGTAGTAGTAGTAGTAGTAGTAGTAGTAGTAGTAGTAGTAGTAGTAGTAGTAGTAGTAGTAGTAGTAGTAGTAGTAGCACTAGAAGTAGCGGTAGTAGTAGTAGTAGTAGTAGTAGTAGTAGTAGTAGTAGTAGTAGTAACGGTAGTAGTAGTACTAGTAGTAGTAGTAGTAGTAGTAGTAGTAGTAGTAGTAGTAGTAGTAGTAGTAGTAGTAGTAGTAGTAGTAGTAGTAGTAGTAGTTGTAGCAGTAGTAGTAGTAGTATTATTATTATTATTAGTAGTAGTAGTAGTAGTAGTAGTAGTAGTAGTAGTAGTAGTAGTAGTAGTAGTAGTAGTAGTAGACGAAGAAGTAGTAGTAGTGGTAGCAGTAGTAGTAGTAGTAGTATTAGTAGTAGTAGTTGTAGTAGTAGTAGTAGTAGTAGTAGTAGTAGTAGTAGTAGTAGTAGTAGTATTAGTAGTAGTAGTATAGTAGTAGTAGTAGTATTTGTAGCAGCAGCAGCAGCAGTAGTAGTAGTAGTAGTAGTAGTAGTAGTAGTAGTAGTAGTAGTAGTAGTAGTAGTAGTAGTTGTAGTAGTAGTAGTTGTAGTAGTAGTAGTAGTAGTATTAGTAGTAGTAGTAGTATAGTAGTAGTAGTAGTAGTAGTAGTATTTGTAGCAGCAGCAGTAGTAGTAGTAGTAGTAGTAGTAGTAGTAGTAGTAGTAGTAGTAGTAGTAGTAGTAGTAGTAGTAGTAGTAGTAGTAGTAGTAGGAGTAATTCATTCATTCAGTAGCATGTCCTTTGCAGAACCTCGCTCCCATAACAATCTTCCGGAAAACCTCTGGATCACAAACAAGATGTGCTGCAACCGATACAACCATCTGGAGATCATCCCATCCTGCACCCATCTTTTCTTTGCCCGTCCTCTTCCTCTCTTCCAAGGCATATACCCCTCCATTATTGTTCTCTCCAAACTTTCATTGCGTTTCAAGTGACCAAATTATTTCAATTTTCTTTGTTTTATCGTCTTTACTAGCTAATATTCTTCAATATTTAGCTCTTGAAGTATGGATGCATTTGTTCTTTCTTTACCCAAGATATTCGTAGAACCCGTCTATAACATTTATATGCAAAGGCATTTATGCGCTGTTCATCTTGTTTAGTAAGTGTCCATGTCTCACAGGCGTATGTTGCAACGGAAAAGATGCATGCTCTTAAAAATCTTATTTTTGTAGTTCTGTCTGTCCAACTCCATAATTTATTCAGTTGAAGAGCAATTGGTAGTCATCGTTTAATTTCTTTCATTGTGTCACCGTGTTTTGTAATCAATGACCCAAGATATTCAAAGTTTTCCACCACCTCCAATCTTTCCTCATTAACATATATTTCTTCTCCATAGTTTTTTTTTTAAATCTGTATGCATTATCTTTGTATTTGTTATGTTAAGATATAAGTTGTGATTTTCACTATTTCTTTGGGTTGAGGTTATTAAGTTTTCTATAAGTAGTAGTGCCGGTCTCTCTGGCTGTGGGGTTACAACACTTTCTCTCTGTAATCCCGTTTATCACGCAGAGTCTCGCAGCGGAGCGAGAACTGAGGTGGTTCGACCCCCGCTCGTGACTTGCGGATACTGAGCCGGCCGCTCAGAAAGCAATGGCAAACTACTGAGCGTAATCTTGCCAAGAGATCAACAGACAGCTGAAAGATGCTGCTGTTGACAGCTAAGTCCTGTAAAAGGATACGCAAAACATTTTATTTATTTATAAGTAGTAGTAGTATTGGTAGTAATAGTAATAGTAGTAGTAGAAGTAGTTGTAGTAATAGTAGTTGTAGAAGGTTTGTGGTAATTAAGAGAAGAAGGAAAAAACGAAGAAGAAGAAGAAGAAGAAGAAGAAGAAGAAGAAGAAGAAGAAGAAGAATAGGGAGGAAGAAGGAAGAATAACGAGGAGCAAGGAAGAAGGTAAGGAAAATCGAAGAAGGAGGAGGAAGAAAGAAGAATAATAAAGAGGAAGAACACGAAGTAGGATTAAGAAAGAAGGAAGAAGAAGAAGGAGGATGAAGGAGTATGCGGGAATAAGAATGGAGGAGGAAGAATCAAGAAGAAAGATCAACAAGAAAGAATCATGAAGAAGGAATAGGTAGGAAGAAGAAAGAAGAAGAAGAAGGAAGAAGAATGAAGAACGAACGAACGAACGAACAAACAAACTTTATTTTCAAAGGGTTAAGAATTGGGCACGCAGGCCCGTCTAACATTCTGTCCTTCTATCACTCTCTTTCATACATTATTTCATTCAGACATCATTCAAGGCTAACAGAGAACAGCAACAATATAAAAGATATGCATTATAAAGGCATGGGCAAAATGCGAACATCAAAACTACACGACACAGTAAAATTAGATAATGGTCTGACACTTGTTATTAGCCATGTGGAATATAATGGCCTACCAAAAGGGGACTGGCTGTTATACTAGGGTTTTGTTATTATTATTATTATCTCTATTATTAAGGGGGAAGATAATCCGTACTGAGATAGTGTTCGAGTAATTTGCGATTATATGAATAGGGATTGGTGATGTCTTTGTACAGTAAATGCTGTGTATATACTGAGAAACATAATCGAACGTTCTATAGAAGTAAACAAAGATCTTGTCAAAGACTCGACCGCATCCCCTCCGCCAGGGAGAGCGGTCAATCCTGGAGGGACCAGGAGGAGATACGGTGCCCGAGGCAAGAGCAGGGGAGATGAGGGAATAGTGGAAGGTTAGCCACTCCCTCATGACACACGCAGGCGGTGTTCAGAGAGTTAGCACTCTAATCACGATACCACCACACCTCATGAAGCCAGAGCACAGTTGAGTAGACACTCAACAGGCCACGTTTTGCCAGCAGCGTGCGATGTGAGGTAGCACGCACGAAGGTGAAGGTCACCCCGCGTGGTGTGTAACCACGGGAGGGATGTTAGGCAGACGGGAGACTGGACTTGGGGCGTTCACGTCGTTTAGAATAGCGTTAGGAGTTTTGTGTTCACTAATAGATAGAGTTAGCATAGGGTTAGCAGTTTGTGTTAGATAATTCTGTGGCTGTATATCGTGTATTGCATTAGCGACTGTTTACCGCTTGTAAGCGAGCCAACGGCAATAAAATGGACCATGCATTTTGCCTCCCACACGACTTGCAAGTTGTCTTGTATGGGTGTGTGAGAAGTGCCCGATGATGCCTGTCAGTTAAGTTGTTGACAGGCCAGGGTAATTGTGGTGTCAAGAAGTGGTGCTAGGACGAAAGAGCCAAGCTAATACCCACAGCACAGGGTAATTGTGGTGTCAAGAAGTGGTGCTTGGACGAAAGAGCCAAGCTAATACCCACAGCACAGGGTAATTGTGGTTGTCAGAAGTGAAGCTTGAATGTAATATTCAAGCTACTCCACTCGTCCACGAGGCTCTAGACTAGGGTGTAATTTGTGTAGTGACGGTGATTTGTGCAGACGAGAGAAATTTTGCAAGCTAGAAATGTGCCTATCGTGACGTATTAAACTGTTTAATTGTGTTTATGAAATATTTATTTAGTGAAATTATGTATTCATCAAAGCTGTAAGTATTAATATTCTTGGTTTCTCATATTTATTTATATATTTACCTTTTTGTTGAGAAATGAGTACCAAAAATGATTCATGGCGGAGCGATACAAAGCCAGCCGACAATATCGATTTTTCATCGCGCTGTGCTGTGACGTCAGATGATTGACAAACAGTCGTCTGGGCTCATTAGCATACAGCAATCGAGTGTGTAGAGAATTGCTAACAGCTGCTCGCCTGAATCGGTACGTTATATCATTTATTATTTATTTATTTCAATTACTAAAGAAATATATTTATTTATTTAAACATTATGATGTTAATTTTATTTCTTTAAAAGCAGATATGCATATTTTTGGTCATATTTTCTCTTGCTTTACCGTCACGATGGAACTATTTTTTTGGCCAGGCAGATGATACTTGCCTGCACAACACTTACAGAAATTAAATAGAGTAGTAACATAAGGCAATAACGGATAGAACAAAGACAGGACATTGACATTTAATTTATTTAATACATATTCTAGTTGTTCGTGAACCTGTCTGTCATTGTCTAAGTCATTGTCCTTAGGGGTCTGGGTTGACATATCGTGTAATAGGCCTGATTACTACGGCCCTGCATATCAAAGGGCGAACTACACCTGATTACGGCCCTGTGTACCAAATATAGTGTGCTGGTAACGACACGTGCCTCCACCCGAAAGTACCAAGGTGACCTGTGGCAACGGAGTTCCGTTCCCCGATCCTCGGGAACGTTAAAGCTGAGTACACTTATATATTTTGGCATGCAATTTGATTAATAGTGCATCTCTTTTTCAGCTTGTAACGCGTTGACATATTTGTATACTCTGTTTTTCTGCAAGATAAATCTGGGCAGGGTATAAACAAAAAGCACAACTGATAGTGATCAGATAAGAACAAGCATAACATATCAAAGATAAATAACTGATTAAAGTCATCATTGCCTATCACTGTTAGCCAAGTACTAAAGTAACATGGCAACTTTATCAGAGTTCATAAAAGCAGGCAAAGAACTAGAATTAACAGGAAAAGAACTACAACAATATGCTGATCAGAAATTTAAAGAATTAAAAGATGCTGAGAAAGAAGCAAAAGAGGCTGAAAAAGCTGATCGCATACGAAAAGAAGATGCTGAAAGAAACGAACGCGAACGAGAAAGAGAACAAGAAAGACAGCATCAAAAAGAGATTGCTCAACTAGCTGAGATAACAAAACAGAAACAGTTAGAACATGATAAGGAGATTAAGCTAAAGGAATTAGATCTAAAGCAAAAGCAAATAGATCAAGAGAGAGAACTAAAGCAAAAAGAGATAGATGAAATGGCAAGAGTCAAAGAAAAACAGATACAAGTAGAATCAGAGACACAGTTGAAAATGAAAAGCATGGACGTAGAGTCACACTCAGAGATCTCTGCCACTAAACTAAGAAGTCAACAAGAGGAAAATAAATTCAATAAATACAAAAATATTATCAAACCATATTGCAAAGACGACTCAATATCAGCATGGACAGAGAATGTAGAGTATCAGTTTAAATATCACCAAGTTCCATTAGAGATGTGGGCCCCAATTTATATGAAAAATCTCAGTGGTGAGCCCCTTAAAGTAATAGAAGCAATACCAACTGAGCTCAGATCTAGTTATCAATACATCCATGATAGGATTATGCAGCACTTTTTACTTGATGCCCCTGGGTATCAAGTTCAGTTCTCAAATCTAAAACCTAAACCTAGTGAAACCTTTATTGATTATGTTTCAAATGTACAGAGTGTACTAAACAGGTGGCTTAAAGCAGCTAACATAGGAAAAGACTTTGATAGATTAAAAAACTTAATTACTATGGATAAGGTTATATCCACCATACCTTCTCCTTTTGCCAAATTTTTGCAGCAGTCAGACATTGAAAACATAGAGCAGTTTGAAAAGAAAGGATCAGCATATTTTTCTTCTAACAGAGATGTGTTTAAGACCTCCAATGACTCTGAAATAGTTTCCTTTGTCAAAGACCAAACTAAAAACTACCAAAGTAATAGGAAACCCTATCAGAAATACGATAAGAAAGATAGGAAAATGGAAAAATGTATCCATTGTCACCTTTTACATGACACTTATGCTATGTGTGACAAATCGCCAAATTATCCGGCGCATCTGGAAAATGTAATCAAGAAACAGCAAAGTAAAAGATCTGCATACAGGCGTGCAATCAAATGTTTTTTTTGTTCCTGTTATGGCCATTATAGTAATAAGTGCCTTGGCCGGCAGCGTATGAAAGCCAGTAATGCCATTTTGATTGACACCTCTTCAGATGGTGGTAGTGAGAATGAGTCTGAGAGTGAAAGTGACTTACCTAATAACCAAGCAGAAAATGTTTGTGGTGCATACGATATGTTGAGCTTCGACAGCTGTGAACGATGTCACCAATTCCATACAGACGCGAAACTAGAATGTGGACATACAGTACTATGCTCATCTGAGAGTGTAAACGCAGCAGTAGCCTCCAGAGGCAATCTTGTGTTCCACAATGCGATGGTCAATGATGTAGCATGCCGGTGTTTGCTGGACAGCGGCAGTACCCTTATTGGTCTTCGGAAAGAACTGGTGAATCCGGGTGATTACACAGGTGATACTGTCAAATGCCGTACCTTTTCGGGTAACATTGAAATATACCCTTTGGCAAAAGCCCAGATTGACTCTCCTTTTCTCTCTGGTACCTTTACCTGTGCAATACTGAACAACCCTTGTACTGATTTAATTCTGGGGTACAACAACACCAGACCAGGTTTTTTCAAGAAGATAAAATTATGTTTTCATAATGTATTTGCGTGTAATGTCTGTCAACAATTGGTACAAAAGTTTAAGGGTAAACATCCTACAACTGAAGTACAACCTTCTATACTGGCTCCCAAGCCATTTGATAGAGGAAGGGTCAGTTCTACCACAAACACACAAACAACGATGCAAGAACCAGTGATCTTGAATTTGATCAAGACAGATTTAGGCTACTTCCATACCAACGAAATGGCAACGACTAGTCAAGGTGGTACATAACCATGGTACATGTTGACTATGAAATATCGATAAACAGACACTTAGAGATATTCCATGTCAACATGCGTAAACTTTACTTTTCAAGACAAGAGACAGAAATAGTGACAGACGAACATATTGCATCCACACCTAATAATAAGACGACAGACATACACCACGCAACTACACTAGTTAGCGAGACTGGCAAATCCGACAATGTACATACATATAGTGAACTTATAGAATACACATGAATAAATCAGAATACTGATGACTGGACAATACACCTACTGAAACTGATACATGCCTTTGACAGAGTGCGACTCTTCGGTCTCACTGTCAAACCAAGCAAAGTCAAATTATGCCTAAAATAAAGTCATTTTTGGGTCATGTCATTTTTCAAGTCCAACTGTAGACTGACCTGAAAAGTAGTACCAAAAGAATGAATCTGACCATGGCTACCAGAAAGAATCAGGTCAGAAGCCTTCTGGAATTAGTGAATTACTCAGAAATTCAATATCCCAATGTTTTATAAGTATTTGTAAAATGAAATGTGAAAGATGCACTATTAATTTCTGCATTGTCAAAATTGAAAATTCTTTTTTGTAATATTCCAATCCTCCGCTTGCCTAATCCGAGGCTCGTTTATTATTTTAGGACAGATGCCAGCAGTACTAGGCCAATTTGGTGAGGGCATCTCCCACCCGAGCTGCTACGTGAGCCGTAAGATCACACCTGCTGAGTCCAGAGATTATATATCACAGGTGCAGCACTATGGGTCATCTATGCGGTAGCAAAGCTCCAGCGAGTTCTGACGGAGGTGCGCTGCAATGTCCAGACTGACAACTCCCCGAGTGCGGTCATTCATAGCGTTATGCATCAAAATGACCGGATATACAGGTGGTCACTAATTCTACCATCTGAAGGGAAAAAATACCTGAAATCCCACATATTAATGTAGAGTGATAGTTAGTACATGAATACAGTACAATATACTATGTAAAATAGGTTAAATATACACCCATTGTATGCGTAAGAATGAACTATCATGTGTCCGTAGACATGAACTTAAGAACTGTGCTACAGAACTTAGATACTAGCGTGTGAATCAGGACAGCTCATTTCCAACTAAGCTCCAGTCCGGTGTATCATTTGTGTGAAATGTAGAAAACAGTGTCAGAACAGTGCTTAATTTCAGACACATAAAGACGAAACTACGACACCAGCGAATCTCTACACGTGCACTACCGATGAACATTATTATGACCGTGAAATGTATTTCAGATACCCAAGCAAATTATGTAGTTATATTGTGCCTATACCAATATACAAACATGAAGGCAACTACTAACCTGAGAAAACTGAATACCATGTATATAAACTTAATGTGATATGTAAGATAATATTTTAACATAGTGATAGATTAGAGATAGAATTAGGTAATATAATAATTCTCATTTATTTAAATAGGGTAGTTAATACAGTAATTAACCCAGCTACTTAGCTTAAAATATTAGGTTACACGTAAAAAAATATAGGTAATTACAAGCTAAAGTAAAATTTTAATAGAAATAGTACCATTTAGATCGTTACATTTCATTTAGCTTTAGTTTAAGGTAGTTTATTCCATCTTAAGGAAAACCATACCATCGATCAAACATTACCAGTAATTAGAATTATCATTTTACATACATCATTTACATAATTTAGATTAAGAACATTAATCATATGATTCATTGTCAATCTAACAACATTAGATAGTATAGTATTAGAAAAGTACATAATTTATGTTCACATCATCCAGGTAATTAAGGTACATAACTCATATCACACTAATTACATTTAAATAGTTACATTACATCCCCTTAGATTAGATAAACATAAGGAGTAGGATAAACAGATCATATAATCAACATAATAGAACGTAGGTAACACATTAAATACTTAGTTATAAAAGGAGAATAGTTTATTAGAATATGAAATATGATACTTTATGTGAGTGTAACATACTAGGTGATGAGATCAAAGGGACAAGCCATCAACCCTGTCTCGTCCATGTAAATATAATGTACATATATGACTCGTGCAACGACTCGCGCACAGTCATGAGGCTCAATCATCTCAAACTGAGCCAAACGTGTACAGTCTCACTCCAAGGTTTTTAAATAAGCAGAAGAATAAGTATGGAGGGATGAGTGATGTGTGATAGAAGTAAGTGTGAAAGGAGTATGACAGAAGTGTGAAAGTGAGAATGAATGAAAGATAGACGGGAGAGAATGCAAGCAGTCAGCAAATTCTTCTGCTGCCTGCCACGACTTTTAATATTTGTTTGCGTTAATGTTGGTTTTCGCTAGGGAAATTGTGTTGGTGTGAATGTGTTGTCTGTGATATAGTTTACAACTTAGATTACAGTATTTTGGGTTTCATAACAATGGAATGTAGTCACGAATTAGTGTTATACACCTGTTTGTGGCCACATTGAACAAATTTATGACACTCAAAAAACTAACATACATACACATATAAAGTAGAAATATAGGGTAGAAGGTAGAGTAGTAGATTTATTACATCCAAACACGCAAACAACCAGAAAAACAAACATATAAATTACATACACTATTTGTAGATCAAAGGCAGATAACTTCGGGCCAGGGGACATAATAGACAACGAAGAACTAATTTAACAGTGGAAATAAAGCTTTACGCGCGGAAGCGAAGTAGGTAAAGCCTGTCGCACACACTCTTGTAGATTGGTTGTTAAATATTATATGGGGGACATGAAGCAATTCATGTGTTGACCCTAAGAAAGTCAACTTTGTATGGGTAGTAAGTTAATTTACTATGTGAGGGCAGGTCTTATAAGACAACGGTCCGGTTCAGACATACCTCTGATAAATATAATATAGCATGTGAGAAGGGGCTCACGCCAACCAGGCAAGTTTGTGGCGATTGCCAGTAGCCAAGTGAGGCTTTACTACATTGTGACAATAGTTGTTAATAGTCTATTGGAAAGCCCAGAGCCAGGTTATCTAGAGTCTTTGACAAAAATTAGAGACACTAATTTTTTGTGTAGAAACCTCCTTGCGTCACAACCAATAAGTGAAAGTTGATGACGCAACACAAGAGGGGCGGGTGTGTGTCAAAGACTCGACCGCATCCCCTCCGCCAGGGAGAGCGGTCAATCCTGGAGGGACCAGGAGGAGATACGGTGCCCGAGGCAAGAGCAGGGGAGATGAGGGAATAGTGGAAGGTTAGCCACTCCCTCATGATACACGCAGGCGGTGTTCAGAGAGTTAGCACTCTAATCACGATACCACCACACCTCATGAAGCCAGAGCACAGTTGAGTAGACACTCAACAGGCCACGTTTTGCCAGCAGCGTGCGATGTGAGGTAGCACGCACGAAGGTGAAGGTCACCCCGCGTGGTGTGTAACCACGGGAGGGATGTTAGGCAGACGGGAGACTGGACTTGGGGCGTTCACGTCGTTTAGAATAGCGTTAGGAGTTTTGTGTTCACTAATAGATAGAGTTAGCATAGGGTTAGCAGTTTGTGTTAGATAATTCTGTGGCTGTATATCGTGTATTGCATTAGCGACTGTTTACCGCTTGTAAGCGAGCCAACGGCAATAAAATGGACCATGCATTTTGCCTCCCACACGACTTGCAAGTTGTCTTGTATGGGTGTGTGAGAAGTGCCCGATGATGCCTGTCAGTTAAGTTGTTGACAGATTTACACCTTTGCTTTATTGACTACACAAAGGCTTTTGATAAAGTGAGACATGTCAACATGATAAGGATGCTTGAAGATCTACAAATTGATGGAAAAGATCTTAGACTTGTAAAAAACATATATTGGAAACAACAAGCTGCCATAAGAGTTGATAATGAAGTAAGCCAATATCAGCCTATTAAAAGGGGTGTGAGACAGGGATGTGTAATGTCTCCAGATCTGTTTTCCCTGTACAGTATGTTCAGGCCATGTAAATTTTCAGTTTACTGTAACTTAAAATTCCGGAATGGAGCAGAAATGTATCAAATAAACCACTGATCATTTTGTGGCAATAAAAGCGGATCCAATGTGGCACCAGATGGGCCCTTGGTAGCGAAAGAGTTAAATTTTTCACAAAATTATTAGGTGATATAATAGAAACTATTAAACATTACGAACTAAAATATTATATAGAACTAAGAAACTGGAAGTTTGTGAATAAAGTGTGCTCTATGGATCTGTGCGAGCTGCCGACTGCCGGGGAGCATATCCCACAGAGGCAGCGGAATGATCGCGTATCGGAATCTATGGATCCACTAGATGTCTTTGTTTAATGTGAATTTTAATTGCTATATAAAATATTGCCCCTGAATCAGCATAGATTCATCGCTAAACTTGCTCGAATTGTGGTTGAAAAACAGATTTTCTGCGAAGATGTGACTTTGTGAATTGGAAATCCACAGGTCATGACGGCCACCGCATATCGATTGCGCTACACTTTTCAACACACAAAACGTCCGATTTGACCTACTAAAGTTACAGAGAACACAAGTTTAAAGATTATTAATAATTTATTTGTATACTTGTACTATTCTGTAATCATTTAACATGACGGAACATATTTTTGAAGTCAGTTTTCATACGACCGTTTGAGACAACCTCGCACGCACAGACACGCACACCCGCTGGTGAAGGTAATCGGACACACTGGAGAGTTCTAATATCGGGTGAACAGCATGAGAAATCGCAACTCGTCTCACCTTCACAAAAATGTGAATATCTTCACTTAGAAGTGACATACAGGCATCATTGAGGTACCATTACTACATTAGATTTTGAATTTCAAGGCCTATCTACTGTGGTGGTCTCATTAGTAAATTCTCAAATTTAAAATCGTGATAGTTCAAGTTCTCCCTACAATAACAACAACGCCATTTTTAAAGTTTAAACTTTTAAACGAATCATGAAATGATGTAGTCAAATATTCAACGTTACCAATCTAAACTGTCTGGCTGGCCGAGTGGCTAGAATGTCGGCCTCGCCTTCGGGAGACCCAGGTTTGAATCCTTGGTAAGGTGTGGATTTTTTCTGTTGAGGTACTAAACAAGAAAGCCCTAACCTGCACAGTTCACGTCAACTACACCTACACATGCCGCCATGTTTCCAGCTGCCGAAGTTAGTATAAAAACTGAGAGATACTCTCAAATGGTCTACAGTATTACCGAAACAATATAAACATATATATATATATATATATATATATATATATATATATATATATATATATATATATATATATATATATATATATATATATGTTAATATTGTTGTATAAATAAGCAATCGTTATTGTCGTGGCGAATTTAGCGTAAGTTAGCCATCACCTTGATCTACCCAAGTAAAAGCATTGAACATAGCGTACACATGGGCTTCTGCGTGAATATGAGTTCACATAGCGTACACATGGGCTTCTGTATGAGTATGAGTTCACATAGCGTACACATGGGCTTCTGTATGAGTTCATATAGCTGATCGATTGGCTAAGGAAGGAGCAAAAGAAGAACAACCTGATGTACCTATTACATACCACCAAAAGAAAAGAATGATCGAATCAATCAGAAAGCCACCAAACCTTACTCAAGACGACTACCACGTTATGGACAGACCAGAACAGGTCATTCTTCTGCGCCTCAGAACAGGACACAATAGATTACGCAACCACTTGTATACAAAATTCAAGATTGGTGACTCAGCCATGTGCACATGTGGTTTGGCGTCGCAGACAGCAAAGCACATACTCCAGGATTGCCCAAACTACAACATATCCAGGCGAACCTTCTGGCCTAGAGAGACAACAGTGGAAGATAAACTCTATGGACCGTTGAATGAACTAAAAAAGACTGTTAGATTCATACAAGAGACAACATTGCAGTTATAAACATAGTTCAGGCGAACGAAAGAAGAAGAAGAAGAATATAGCGTACACATGGGCTTCTGCGTGAGTATGAGTTCACATAGCGTACACATGGGTTTCTGTATGGGTATGCCATGAGTAGCAATTGATTATAATGGATACAGAGAGAGAAAAATCGAATAAATGATATTGGTCTGTATCATACAGAGTGTTACTGGTGAAGTTGAGTGGAAGACCTTTTGATGACAACGTCATACAAGTGTATGTACCAACAGCAGACAGGTATGCATAAAATTTGGTGGAACTGCGGTAAAGCTGTGAAAGTTTAAACAATATAAAATGACACAAAGTAGTGCAGCTTTATATAACAGAGTTACGACACATACAGAACGTTGCGGCGGTTAGCCTTCATCAGCAAACAAACACATTCACAAACACAACATACAGTCAAGGAGAACTCCTGTGACTACATTAGAAGGTGATGACAGGACGAGAGGAACAACTGCATGGAAAAATGGAAGCAATGAAGAGAAAATGAGAATTGACAAAATGTTAATTGAAAAGAATGTTAGTCGAAGAAAATGTTTAATAGAAAAACTGTTTATAGAGAAAAAAAACTGTATACTCACCTCACGTACGGACCTGTGAATGACTACGGAAATCTCGGGTGTATTTGTATAACGGTGCTGGATGTTACGGTACAGTGAGCACATAGAAAGAAGGGGGCGGGGTAGGAGGCGTGTAAAATTGACCACGACCCCATTGTGTTGTTGGTCTGGGTGGACTGGTGTGCATGAACACGCGTACTTACATAGACACACTTCAACAGACAAAATGCTAGTGTATGTGGACATGCAAGAAGAGAGAGAGGAGAGAGAGAGAGAGAGAGAGAGAGAGAGAGAGAGAGAGAGGAGAGCGAGAGAGAGAGACAGACAGAGAGAGACAGAGAGAGGAAAAGTGCCTGCGACCTACCACATGGGGTATATTGTAACCTACGAAATAGTCAGTATGGTTGCTAGTCATACAGCGCGCTTCAGGAGCCCCTCGCCCAGTCCTAGAGTTGTTGGGGTTGTGTAAGATTGGATCTTACACAACCCCAACAACTCTAGGACTGGGCGAGGGGCTCCTGAAGCGCGTTGTATGACTAGCAACCATACTGACTATTTCGTAGGTTACAATATACCCCATGTGGTAGGTCGCAGGCACTTTTCCTCTCTCTGTCTCTTTCTGTCTGTCTCTCTCTCTCGCTCTCCTCTCTCTCTCTCTCTCTCTCTCTCTCTCTCTCTCTCTCTCTCTCTCTCTCTCTCTCTCTCTCCCTCTCTCTCTTCTTGCATGTCCACATACACTAGCATTTTGTCTGTTGAAGTGTGTCTATATAAGTACGCGTGTTCATGCACACCAGTCCACCCAGACCAACAACACAATGGGGTCGTGGTCAATTTTACACGCCTCCTACCCCCGCCCCCTTCTTTCTATGTGCTCACTTTACCGTAACATCCAGCACCGTTATACAAATACACCCGAGATTTCCGTAGTCATTCACAGGTCCGTACGTGAGGTGAGTATACAGTTTTTTTTTCTCTATAAACAGTTTTTCTATTAAACATTTTCTTCGACTAACATTCTTTTCAATTAACATTTTGTCAATTCTCATTTTCTCTTCATTGCTTCCATTTTTCCATGCAGTTGTTCCTCTCGTCCTGTCATCACCTTCTAATGTAGTCACAGGAGTTCTCCTTGACTGTATGTTGTGTTTGTGAATGTGTTTGTTTGCTGATGAAGGCTAACCGCCGCAACGTTCTGTATGTGTCGTAACTCTGTTATATAAAGCTGCACTACTTTGTGTCATTTATATTGTTTAAACTTTCACAGCTTTACCGCAGTTCCACCAAATTTTATGCATACCTGTCTGCTGTTGGTACATACACTTGTATGACGTTGTCATCAAAAGGTCTTCCACTCAACTTCACCAGTAACACTCTGTATGATACAGACCAATATCATTTATTCGATTTTTCTCTCTCTGTATCCATTATAATCAATTGCTACTCATGGCATACCCATACAGAAACCCATGTGTACGCTATGTGAACTCATACTCACGCAGAAGCCCATGTGTACGCTATATTCTTCTTCTTCTTCTTTCGTTCGCCTGAACTATGTTTATAACTGCAATGTTGTCTCTTGTATGAATCTAACAGTCTTTTTTAGTTCATTCAACGGTCCATAGAGTTTATCTTCCACTGTTGTCTCTCTAGGCCAGAAGGTTCGCCTGGATATGTTGTAGTTTGGGCAATCCTGGAGTATGTGCTTTGCTGTCTGCGACGCCAAACCACATGTGCACATGGCTGAGTCACCAATCTTGAATTTTGTATACAAGTGGTTGCGTAATCTATTGTGTCCTGTTCTGAGGCGCAGAATAATGACCTGTTCTGGTCTGTCCATAACGTGGTAGTCGTCTTGAGTAAGGTTTGGTGGCTTTCTGATTGATTCGATCATTCTTTTCTTTTGGTGGTATGTAATAGGTACATCAGGTTGTTCTTCTTTTGCTCCTTCCTTAGCCAATCGATCAGCTATATGAACTCATACAGAAGCCCATGTGTACGCTTTGTGAACTCATACTCATACAGAAGCCCATGTGTACGCTATGTGAACTCATATTCACGCAGAAGCCCATATGTACGCTATGTTCAATGCTTTTACTTGGGTAGATCAAGGTGATGGCTAACTTACGCTAAATTCGCCACGACAATAACGATTGCTTATTTATACAACAATATTAACATATATATATATATATATATATATATATATATATATATATATATATATATATATATATATATATATATATATATATATATATATATATATATATGTATGTTTATATTGTTTCGGTAATACTGTAGACCATTTGAGAGTATCTCTCAGTTTTTATACTAACTTCGGCAGCTGGAAACATGGCGGCATGTGTGGGTGTAGTTGACGTGAACTGTGCAGGTTAGGGCTTTCTTGTTTTACCTCAACAGAAAAAAATCCACACCTTACCAAGGATTCAAACCTGGGTCTCCCGAAGGCGAGGCCGACATTCTAGCCACTCGGCCAGCCAGACAGTTTAGATTGGTAACGTTGAATATTTGACTACATCATTTCATGATTCGTTTAAAAGTTTAAACTTTAAAAATGGCGTTGTTGTTATTGTAGGAAGAACTTGAACAATCACGATTTTAAATTTGAGAATTTACTAATGAGACCACCACAGTAGATAGGCCTTGAAATTCAAAATCTAATGTAGTAATGGTACCTCAATGATGTCTGTATGTCACTTCTAAGTGAAGATATTCACATTTTTGTGAAGGTGAGACGAGTTGCGATTTCTCATGCTATTCACCCGATATTAGAACTCTCCAGTGTGTCCGATTACCTTCACCAGCGGGTGTGCGTGTCTGTGGGTGCGAGATTGTCTCAAACGTTCGTATGAAAACTGACTTCAAAAATATGTTCCGTCATGTTAAATGATTACAGAATAGTACAAGTATACAAAAAAATTATTACTAATCTTTAAACTTGTGTTCTCTGTAACTTTAGTAGGTCAAATCGCACGTTTTGTGTGTTGAAAGTGTAGCGCAATCGATATGCGGCGGCCGTCATGACCTGTGGATTTCCAATTCACAAAGTCACATCTTCGCAGAAAATCTGTTTTTCAACCACAATTCGAGCAAGTTTAGCAATGAATCTATGCTGATTCAGGGGCAATATTTTATATAGCAATTAAAATTCACATTAAACAAAGACATCTAGTGGATCCATAGATTCCGATACGCGATCATTCCGCTGCCTCTGTGGGATATGCTCCCCGGCAGTCGGCAGCTCGCACAGATCCATAGAGCACACTTTATTCACAACCTTCCAGTTTCTTAGTTCTGTATAATATTTTAGTTCGTAATGTTTAATAGTTTCTATTATATCACCTAATACTTTTGTGAAAAATTTAAAAACAAAAAATATGCCCAGCCGGGAACAGAACCTCGGTCTCCCACATGACAGGCGGACTGCGTACGACTACACTAGCGAGGACACAATGATTGTTCCACAAAGATTTTTATATAGTCAAGCCGCCGTTTTGGGTTTCATGATCATAACATCTTTGCCTGTTTTTCAACCACAATTAACCCTTTACAAGGCATAGCGTCTGATTCCGGCCGATGCGAGAAAACGATCGTAGCGGCCAATTCCGGCCGATACTATTATGCATTGTAAAATCGCGATCTCTCGGCTTTCCGACACTTCCGACGGCTACTTTCGCTTTCGCCTACAGCTTGACAACGTGGCCGCCATTTGTAAACGCGATAGTATCAATTTAAACGGACTTTTAAGGACAATTTTTGATAGTTTTCAGGATTTTTACGCTGTTTTTCAAAATGGATTTCGGCGATTCTTCAAGTGATAGCCGAGATTTCGCTAGGTTCATTTTAAATGACATTAAAGGGCACGAAGTTGACTATTAATCGGAGCTAGATATCAGTGCAAAGCGTTACTTTGCATTAGCAGTCGTGAGTCGGACTTTAAAGAAAGTGATTATGATTCTGAAAATGTGTTTGTATATTGCCGTATAGGTGACGGAAAATCACAAACAACATGCCGTATTTCGTAAATATTTGTGTTCATGTATGGATTACCGGCAACAATCACGTGAGTAACATATTCTGCATGCTTTTCCCTTCATTGTGTTGTTTATTTAACTAAAATCGGTTGACTAACACCTTATTTGTGATGTTTTTACTAACGCGACCCGAACTTTTTCCAAACCTGAAAAAATCTTGCCCGTTCAGGGCTACAAAATGGACAAGTGTCTGCCCTGTAAAGGGTTAAAGCAAGTTTAGCGTGAAACTTTCCACATTTCTGTAAAATTTGTTGCAGAATTAGATCCATCTACAATTAAAATTCTATTGACAGCACCAGAAAAAATCTTAAATATGGTTCATTGTGCCATTCTTCCATTTTTCTCCGCGTGCGAGGTTGCCTCAACTAAACGGGTGATAGGCAGATTATGAAAACTGACTTCAAAAATATGTTCCGTCATGTTACTTGATTAAAAAATAGTACAAGTATACAAATAAGTCATTTATCTTTAAATTTGTGTTCTCTTCAACTTTAGTGTCAAATTGCACGTTTTGAGTGTTGAAAAGTGAAAGTGTACATGCCATTCCAATCGATATGCGTATGCGCGGTCGCCATGGCACATGGCCATGCATTTCTCCACTCACAAAGGCACGCTTCGCCAAAAATGTTCTTTTTCATCCACAATTAAAGCTAGTACAGCTATGAAACTTTCCAGATAAATTTAAATATGTATGCAGAATTCAAAAATACATCTATAATTGATGCGATTCTATCAACAACGCCAGAATAGTGTTACAAAGTGCACATACCAGTTGGATCGATATGCGCAAAGAACAAAAACACGCCTTTGCAGAAAATGTTGTTTTTCATCCACAATTATAGCTAGGACAGTGATGAAACTTTCCAGATATATTTAAAATTGTGTGCAGAATTCAAAAATGCATCTATAATTGATGCAATTCTATCAACAACTTCTTCTTCTTCAGCGATCCAAGCCATTGAGGTTCTTTGTTGCAGATACAGTCCGTCTCCATTCGTCTCTCTGGTTGACCTTCTCTTGCCAGTCGTTGATTCCAAGTGCTTGTAGGTCTGTATATATATTATTTCTCCACCGTCTTCTTGGTCTACCTCGGGGTCTACGGTCATTTATTTCCTGAGTGTAAGCGAGTTTTGTTTCCCTATTATCTTCCATTCTTTCTATATGCCCCAGCCATTGTAGTCTATTAGCCTTCATGATACCAGTGATTAGCGGGGGTTTAAACAGATCATAAATGTCTTTGTTACTTCTTCTTTTCCACTCTCCACTTTGTGTATCCCTAATGGGTCCGAAGATGCGTCTTAAAACTTTGTTCTCAAAGGTTTGTAGCAAGGCTTCGTCTCCTTTCGTTGTACTCCAGGTTTCAGAGTCATACAGCACAACTGGTTTGATCAGTGTTTTGTATATTGTGATCTTGGTGTTACGAGATAGCGCCTTTGATTTTTGTAGATGTTGTAGTGCATAGTATATCTTATTTCCAGAATTGATTCTAGTTTGTATTTCTTCCCTTATGATGTTGGAGCAGTTGAAGATTGTACCCAGGTATTTGTATGTTTCCGTTCTTTTAATGATCATATTATCTATTTGTATGTGGCCAGAGTTTTTAGCCATTCCTTCTCTTGAAATTACCATATATTCTGTCTTATCTTGGTTGATAACCAGCCCCATCTGTTGGGCTTTTCCCTTTAAGTGAGTCAATATTTCCAATGTTTTTTGTTCATTTTCCCCTATAATATCTATATCGTCTGCATAACCAAGCAGCTTGGATGTTCCTCCAATATCACATTCCTCCTTTACCCTCCTTACAACTTTCTCTAGAGCCAGATTGAAGAGTAGCGGCGATAGTGCATCACCCTGTTTCAAGCCAGATGTTATTTGGAAAAAGTCTGATTTCCTGCCTTTATATTAGTTAGTTATCAGTTGGGGTATCTTCGTTGCACTCCGGACATGTCCATAGGTGCTCAGATCCTCCCCCCAGCATATGCATCAGCGTCCGGTGGCTAATAGTGCCAGTTCTGTGTTGGTTGACGAGGCGCTTTGTTTTCCCGATGTACCTCTCGCGTCTGGCTGTGCCGATTCTTACTCCCAGGTCTTTCATCCTGGACAGCGATGTGGAATCACTGGCGTCAAAGTCCTCTGTTCTCGCCATATCTTTAAGGACGTTAATAACATTGGCACGATCCATGGGCTGGCCATCTACAGGGGGTGCAGAGCCAGACAATTTATCAGCTCGTTCATATCCCTCGACTCCCGCATGTCCCAGGACGAAGATGAAGGTGACTTTACGGACAACAGACTTCCGCAGCGACTCAGTCCACTGTCTACGTACAGATCCAGCTTCGACCTTCTGAATCATGCTCATTGAATCACTTAGTACACACACGTTGGTATAATGCTGTGATTCCAGCCATATGAAAGCCTGTGTAACTGCCATCACCTCCATCGTCATGCTGCTCGTGGTCATAGAGTGGGCACCACTGGATTCTTGAAGGGTTCGGCCAGCTGAACGGGCTGTAAATGCCCACGCACTTCTCTGCTGCTTTACAACAGATCCATCTGTATAGATGAGCACTTCGGGGCTATCTGAGTGTTCATAGATGAGCGCATTAACCTCTGCATTGACAGCAGCAGGGTTCTGCTCTCTGCACCGTCTGTCGAGTGTGATAATGCAGGAGAAAGTGCACTTAAAAGCTGGAGGCACCGGCACCCATTCCTTGCCGGGGTTGATACTGGTAAGACTGCAGACCTGTCTGACGACATCTTCCGCCCGACCCATCCATGATTTGCCCCTCTTTAGCCTGTCACCCTTTTCTCTGAATACAGCGTCATGCAGAGGGTGCTGCTCATCTGCACTTATTTTTAAGTATGCACGAGCTCTCCAGATCTTGATCCTGTGTTCCATTGTCGGGAAGTCAAGGAGGTATCTCATTGCTACACCGCTGGTGTCTCTCGTGCAGCCCAAAATGATGCGCATGGCTTCGTTTTGTACCTTTTCAAGTCTTCCAATCTGTTTAGGGCTGACAGTGAGGATTTCCAGGGCATACTCGATGCGTGAAAGCACAAGTCCTTGGAACAGAAGTGTTAGCAGTCTTTGCTTGATATTGGCAGTCGCCATGACTCTCATTGCTGCCAAACCTTTTCGAGCCTTCGTTATGACATAATCGACATGATCTCTGAAGGACAGGCTACGATCAAGCCTCAAGCCAAGATATGTCATTGACTGGGTTCTACTCAGAATGCTCCCATCCATTCTTGCTGCCGGCAGGTCTGTTTTCACAATATGGTTGTTTAGTGAGAACCATGTAACCGTTGCCTTTGCAGGGTTGACAAGGGCATCAGCATCAGCACACCATGAGGAAATTCGATCTAGTTCGCCCTGCATATAATTGGCAACTGCCTGTCTATCTCGACCCTGTCGATACACGAGGATGTCGTCAACGAATGATAGAGTCCTACCCCTCCCATCCAACTGTTGTTCAGTGATCGGCATCGGTGAACACGTTGAATAGTACTGGTGACAGTGGTGAACCCTGCGGCAATCCTGGACATATCGTTATCGGCTCAGAAGACCAACTCCCGCATCTTAGCACCTCCTTCCTTTGGAGTAGAACTGCAGCTATCCATCGTACAAGGTGAGGGTGCACTTTCAGTCTGAGGAGGGTTTGCATCAAGTGCTCGAAAGATACTCTGTTATATGCGTCCTCTAAGTCTATGGTGGCCGCACATGTCTCTTCTCTGACCTGAAATCCTTCGTAAACATCTTGAGCAAAGACCGCCGCATTCAGCCATGACTCTTTGTTGCGTCTGTATCCTCCAAGTATGGGCGGGAAGCAGCCGAGCTGTTCCAAGTCCCAAGCAAGTCTGTGTGCTACAATTTTCTCCAGTAGCTTGCCAACAGTATTCTGCATTGTAATGATTCTGTAGCCGCTTATCTTGGAGTGGTCTTTGTTCGGTTTTGGCAGCGGCAGCAAGTAGCTGTGTAGCCATTCTTCTTTGACCTGACCTCTCTGGATACTGGTGTTGAATTCTCTGGCCAGTTCTTCCATGTCATCATCTGATATCACCATTAGGTCACCATATCGGATGCCGTCTGGGCCTGGGGCGGTGTTAGGTGATTTCTTGAGCATCGCACGCAATATCTCAACTGTGATTGTCCATTCTTCGTCTGTCCCGACCCCCTCGCACAACTGAGAGAGTGTTGTTGTGGTCCTCTGTCTGGCGGGCTCGTCTTTCTGGTCAGTCTGTTCTATGTTGCGTGCCTGCCTTTATATGTTACTATATTATAAGTATCTTCCATGCATAGTCTGGTCATGTTGATTAACTTCCTTGGTATTCCAAATTCCAGCATAGCATTCCATAGACTATTCCTATGGAACGAATGAACGAACGGACTTTATTTTCAAAGGGTAACAAATTGGGCACGCATGCCCGTCTTACATTCGGCCCTTCCAATCACTCATCTTTCTTTCATCAACAGTGCATAGGAAAAAACATTGTCAAATGAATGTTGTAAACATAAACAATGCATATTACTATGTTATGAGACACATCCACCACCCACCCACACATCCCCCATTCACTCCAACTCCCCCACCCAACCACACACATAACCCAGACACACATACATTCTCCCACCCATCCACCACATCCCTACACCTACATATCTCCCCACCCACACACACCTCCCATCCTCCACACATCCCATCCACCCACACCCCAAGCACACATACATTCCCCAATCCACACATCCCCCACCAACTCACATATCCTCTACCCATCCAATTACCCACCAACAATCCTCCTTCCACACACCTCCAACCACCCAGCCAAACACACATACCTCAGCCACACATTCACCATGCACACACGCACATTTCTCCCCGCCAACTCACATATCCTGCACCTACCACACACAAACTCCGCACCCACCCACATAATCTCCCCCAGTCCACTCACATATCCAAAGCCCACCCATACAAACATCCCCCACCATCTCCTAACCTACACACACTCACCCACCCACACATCCTCTACACACCCATCCTCCAACCAAACATCCCTTAACCACACACCCTTACCCATATACAATCACCCACGCACACATCCTCTATCAACCACACATCCTCCACCCACCCATCTCCCAGCCACACATCCCTTAACCACACACCCCTACCCATATACACAAACATCCCCACCCACACACAATCTCCCCACCCACACACAATCTCCCCGCAAAAAAGTAACTGCTGCAACGGCACACCCACAGCTTGGGGGGTGAGGGTGCCTCAACCAGCACGGCAGGCACAAAGTAAAACACAGGTCATAGTAGGGGTTTAGCTTTTTGCTTGTACTTGGCTTGGCACTTTAGGCCCAGCAGCCAATAACAGCCATATAGAAAATGAGCCCCAAACCCCTATAATACACCTATCCAGAAAGACATTACAAACACTAATATAGCGATCAGTTGATACACAGAAAGACATATGCATGTGCTGTATAGATTATACCAAGATGTTTGATAAAGTGATGAAATAATCAAAATGTTTGAAGATGTTAATAAAGATGCAAAAGATCTTAGAATAATAATTAAAAAAGATATTTACTGGAAACAAGCAGTAGCAATTAAAATGGGAAATAAAGATGGCTGTTATGAACAGATGAAGCTATTAGTAAGACACAGAGGGTTTGGTCACCAAATCTCATATCTTTCTCTATATCAAAGTAATAATGAGAAAGATCAAAGAGAGGCCAGGATTATGAGTTGTTGTTTATAATATAAACAATCTATGTCATGCAAATGACAAAGTGTTGATAGCTGAAAACACAACAGATCTACATCTTTTGGACATTACAGTAATAGAGACAGCACAAAAAGAATATTAAAAAAAACAAGCAATGATTATATTAAAGAAAAAGACGACACCAAATAAAATCAGCATCATAGAATGTTAGAAAGTCCTGAAATGTTATTTAGAACTTGTCTTACTGTATGGCAGTGAATCATGGAACATGAATAAACAAATTCAGAAGAGCTTAGAAACAGTGGAGATGTGGAAGCTGAGATGATTATTACAAATATGTTGACCTCCAGAGTAGCTAACAATGATTGCCTGGTAAAGGCTAATGCCACTAGAACATTTGATACTATAAGAAGGAGACATAACATCATTCTTTGGTCATATAGTGAGAAGAGAGACATTGTAAAATACTGATGATTACATGCTGGATGGACTGAGACAGTGGTCATGTAGTGAGAAGAGGGACATTGTAAAATACTGATGATTACATGCTGGATGGACTGAGACAGTGGTCATGTAGTGAGAAGAGGGACATTGTAAAATACTGATGATTACATGCTGGATGGACGGAGACAGCGGCATGGTGGGATATCATCAGCAGATTTGATTCTGAGCACCAGGGACCGAGATCTGTGGAGAGATATGAATGTCTATGCCAGCTGGCAAGGCACATGATAATGATGAATGTATGAGTATAGTCGGTGAGCATCAGCCAATGAGCAGTGGTTTCATAACCTTGTCCTCAACAAGTTTAATCTAAACAGCGGATGTTTCTAAACTAAACTAAACCTTGCCCTAAAAAGGTTTAATCTAAACAGCTGGTGTTTCTGCTAATCTAATGGGAAGGTGAACACCTTGTGGAGTTCAGTGCACTGCAGCAGATTGTGGGCCAAGAACTCGAGTTACAATGAGAAACAGTAACACTGAGCTGCATTAAACAATATAAAATTTAAGTTACAATGAGGAAGTTTTATTTTTAGACATACCACTTATAAGTTTTTCTTAGATGTGCAACCCCACATTGATGTTTTTCTGGACATTCTATTTCAAGTGTTTTGTTTTTTCTGACCTGCCATATTATTCTTTAATCTGTCACCTCAAGTTGTACTATAAATGTTAGTTTCAGGCAGGAAGTTAACACTCTTGATTGTGACAGCTGTTGTAAATTGTTTAGAGATAACTATTCTTTAAATAGACTTCATAGCGAAAAATGTCAGTAATAAATTAATGACATATAACCTGTTCATTTGTTAATTTACACTTACACAGTCACTTCACCTCTCTTAGATCATACCTGAGCTTAGATCATTCATCAGCTTAGATCATACATCAGCTTAGATCATACATCTGCCTATATCATACATCAGCTTAGATCATACATCTGCTTAGATGATCTAAGCTGAGTATGACTCAGCTTAGATCATAACTGAGCTTACATCATTCATCAGCTTATATCATACACCATCTTATATCATACACCATCTTATATCATACACCATCTTATATCATACACCATCTTATATCATACACCATCTTATATCATACATCAGCTTATATCATACACCATCTTATATCATACACCAGCTTATATCATACACCATCTTATATCATACACCATCTTATATCATACACCATCTTATATCATACACCATCTTATATCATACACCATCTTATATCATACACCAGCTTATATCATACATCAGCTTATATCATACATCAGCTTTTATCATACATCAGCTTATATATAAAAATCTTTGTGTGTATGTATGTATGTATGTATGTCCGTCCTTCATGCGTTCGCGAACGGTCCAACCGATTGAGATGAAATTTTCTACACGTTTTCCTTTCATTCCTGTGCAACAAGCTGTGATAGTTTTATCTATCAGCTATCAGCTTCCTAAAATTTAATTTTGTAATTACATGACTGAACATAAGAAAATATAAATATATTTGACAAAAAGGGATATAACTTTTAGTATAATTGTTATATCTTAAGTTACGTCCCCTGAGTTTAAATGAGTTGATTGACGATGAATTAAATGAGATGCTCCACATAGATAGATAGATAGATACATAGATAGATAGATCCCCGCCAGAGCCTGGGCGAAGCCGGGCCGGGCAGCTATATTCAAGGGGACTTAACATAAGGGTTTTTTTTCCCCAAAGATTTATAAACTCTTTGTCTATAGTTATTTACAGGCACATGAGCTATAATAAATAATGATACAATCTTTAAGGCATTTTCATAATTATCATAAAAGTAATGCATCTATTTAAATAGTGAAAATTTTCTAACACATCTTTTTATGTTTTTAAAACCAGTGTTCATTACAAATAATGGATTTATTTTAGACCGCCAGGGGCTGGGCGAAGCCGGGCCGGGTCAGACAGACAGACAGACAAGCAGACAGACAGACAGATAGATAGATCCCCGCCAGGGGCTGAGCGAAGCCTGGCCGGGTCAGACAGACAGACAGATAGATAGATAGATAGATAGATAGATAGATAGATAGATAGATAGATAGATAGATAGATAGATAGATCTCCGCCAGGGGCTGGGCGAAGCCGGGTCAGACAGACAGACAAGCAGACAGACAGACAGATAAGATAGATATATACATACATACATACATACATAGATACATAGATAGATCCCCACCAGAGCCTGGGCGAAGCCGGGCCGGGCAGCTAGTCAGCTTATATCATACATCAGCTTATATCATACATCAGCTTATATCATTCATCAGCTTATACGGCGAGGAACCACCAGTCTGCACACCAATAAGCCAGACATGGGACAACGGATACACAAACCTAAGACTGTTATGACATCACACTGATGTTGGACAACAGGATGTCTTCATCCGACATGCAGGACTTCACGTTGGAGTTCATAGCCAGTGAACACAAGCAAGCAAACATACATCACCTTATATCATACATCCGCTTATATCATACATCAGCTTATATCATACATCAGCTTATATCATACATCAGCTTATATCATACATCAGCTTATATCATACATCACCTTATATCATACATCACCTTATATCATACATCAGCTTATATCATACATCACCTTATATCATACATCAGCTTATATCATACATCACCTTATATCATACATCATATATATCATACATCAGCTTAGATCATATACAAAAATAACATCAGTTTATATCATAATACGTTTATCAACATCAGCATTTTCATACATCAGTTTGATCTACATCAGTTTATTCATATTTCACTTATATCAACATCAGTCTTATACCTATTCTCATAAAACAGCAACACCGTGTTTTCAACATCGGGTAACGCACACATGACGCATTAAGCCTTTTCTTTTCCATCTTTTGTTCACTTGAAATTGATTGTCTATAGCTGCAGTGATTGCCTGCTTGATTACACATACACATGTGTTCAGTACCTGGTATATTCATGAGGCTATTAATTATTTACTTTGGTATGTTTCAGAAACACACTCATGGTCTCAAAGTAGTCCTGACCTCTCCATACAAGAGCATTCACAAAAGTCTACATATGACAGCATTGACATGAAGGTTGTAAAACAAGAACTATCGGATGTTCTATGTGAGGACAGGAGTCACAGCTTCAGTACAATGGTAGACATAGCAGGGCGTAGCATCATTCAAGAAATGACAGAAGACAGCAACTCAGAATCAAGAATGGTTGTGAACAGTTGTATGGCATCAATAAAACATGAAGATTTTTGTCAAATGTCAGAAAATGTCTCTTCTGTGATTGATACAAACAATAAAGTATCTCTGGCTATTGAGAATTGTCAGCAGCAAAATAAGGAAACACAAGAAAAACACACACAGAGCCTTGCAAAGTCTCCCGATGACATTTTTGGTTATGTCAATTATAGCTCTCAAATAATGCAAACAGGAGACATGTCTGATGTTTCTAGTCGAAATGTTTGTGTAGACAGTTATAAGAGAACACTTACTGAAGGGATGCCAAACAAATGTAATGAATGGGATGGTTTATTAAATCATAATAACCATCTAACGTGCCAAAAGAACATGAATCACAAGAGAACACATACAGGAGAGAAACCTCACAAGGGTGATGATTGTGGTGATTCTTGTAATAAAACTGACACTCTGGAGACTCACAAGAGGACACATACAGGAGAGAAACCTTACAAGTGTGATGATTGTGGTGCTTCTTTTACTCAAGTTGGCAGTTTGAAGTACCACATGACAACACATACAGGAGAGAAACTTTACAAGTGTGATGTTTGTGATGCTTCTTTTACTCAAGCTGGCAATCTAAAGGACCGTAAGACAACACATACAGGAGAGAAACCTTACAAGTGTGATGTTTGTGGTGCTTCAGTTACTCGTGCTGACAATCTGAATGTTCATAAGAGAACACATACTGGAGAGAAACCTTACAAGTGTGATGTTTGTGGTGCTTCTTTTACTGAAGTTGGCAGTCTGAAGAAACATAAGAGAACACATACAGGAGAGAAACCTTACAAGTGTGATGTTTGTGATGCTTCTTTTACTCGTACTGACAATCTGAATGTTCATAAGAGAACACATACAGGAGAGAAACCTTACAAGTGTGATGTTTGTGGTGCTTCTTTTACTGAAGTTGGCAGTCTGAAGAAACATAAGAGAACACATACAGGAGAGAAACCTTACAAGTGTGATGTTTGTGGTGCTTCTTTTACTCAAGCTTGCAATCTAAAGGACCATAAGAGAACACATACAGGAGAGAAACCTTACAAGTGTGATGTTTGTGGTGCTTCATTTACTCATGCTGGCAATCTGAAGGTACATAAGAGAACACATACAGGAGAGAAACCTTACAAGTGTGATGTTTGTGGTGCTTCATTTACTGAATGCTGGCAGTCTGAAGAAACATAAGAGAACACATACAGGAGAGAAACCTTACAAGTGTGATGTTTGTGGTGCTTCATTTACTATGCTGGACACTCTGAATGTTACATAAGAGAACACATACAGGAGAGAAACCTTACAAGTGTGATGTTTGTGGTGCTTCATTTACTCATGCTGACACTCTGAATGTTCATAAGAGAACACATACAGGAGAGAAACCTTACAAGTGTGATGTTTGTGGTGCTTCTTTTACTCGTGCTGACAATCTGAATGTTCATAAGAGAACACATACAGGAGAGAAACCTTACAAGTGTGATGTTTGTGGTGCTTCTTTTACTCATGTTGGCAGTCTGGAGGGTCATAAGAGAACACATACAGGAGAGAAACCTTACAAGTGTGATGTTTGTGGTGCTTCTTTTACTGAAGTTGGCAGTCTGAAGAACATAAGAGAACACATACAGGAGAGAAACCTTACAAGTGTGATGTTTGTGGTGCTTCATTTACTCATGCTGGCACTCTGAAGGTACATAAGAGAACACATACAGGAGAGAAACCTTACAAGTGTGATGTTTGTGGTGCTTCTTTTACTCATGCTGGCAGTCTGAATATACATAAGAGAACACATACAGGAGAGAAACCTTACAAGTGTGATGTTTGTGGTTCTTTTTTTACTCAAACTTTCAGTCTTAAGAGGCATAAGAGAACACATACAGGAGAGAAACCTTACAAGTGTGATGATTGTGGTGCTTCATTTACTCAAACTGGACATTTGAATAATCACAAAAGAACACATACAGGAGAGAAATCTTACAAGTGTGATGTTTGTGGTGCTTCATTTACTCAAACTGGACATTTGAATAATCACAAAAGAACACATACAGGAGAGAAACCTTACAAGTGTAATGTTTGTGATGCGTCTTTTACTCAAGCTGGGAATCTAAAGGATCATAAGAGAACACATACAGGAGAGAAACCTTACAAGTGTGATGTTTGTGGTGCTTCTTTTACTCAAGCTGGCAATCTAAAGGATCATAAGAGAACACATACAGGAGAGAAACCTTACAAGTGTGATGTTTGTGGTGCTTCTTTTACTCAAGCTGGCAGTCTGAAGGATCATAAGAGAACACATACAGGAGAGAAACCTTACAAGTGTGATGTTTGTGGTTCTTTTTTTACTCAAACTTTCAATCTTAAGAGGCATAAGAGAACACATACAGGAGAGAAACCTTACAAGTGTGATGATTGTGGTGCTTCTTTTACTCAATCTAGCAATTTGAAACACCATAAAAGATCACATACAAGGGAGAAACCTTACTAGTGTGATGTTTGTGGTGCTTCGTTTACTCAATCTAGCAGTGTGAAAGATCATGAAAGAACACATAAGGAGAGAGAGAGGAGACAGGAACACATACAGGAGAGAGAGAGATCCTATTTGAAGATATGGATGATCAATGAAAAATGTTGAAGAATTCAATCAATGTGGCTGCAGAAAAAACTATTCCAAAATTAAAGAAAGTGGGTCATAAGACATGGATGACAAAAGAAAAATTTTACAATAAATGGAAACAAGACAGAACAAAAATAATCTTGCCAAATATGAAGAAATTCACAGAAAAATCAACATTATGTAAGGAGGCAAAAGAAGCATGGCTCGAAAAATTGCATAGAAATTGAAAAACACGACAGTAAAAATACCAAACTAATGCACAAAAGAATTCAGAAGCTTACTAATCAAAGAACATGTACATCAGCAGGCTGCCTAGACAAAAGATGGAAAAAAAATCATAATAAAAAAAGATCAGATTTTATATGTATGGTTAGATTATGTGAAAAACCTTTATGATGATAACAGAGAAGAACAGTATGATATTCAAATTAATAATGAAGGACCATCAATTTTGAAGATGGAGGTTCATAATGCTCTTAACCATATGAAAACTGGCAAGACCCCTGGTTCAGGCAGCATCACAACATAAATGATTAATACACTGTCCATGGTGTCCGAGGAGGGGATACGAGCACTTATGGACTGAAAGGTTTGATGTGCAATGAGGATGATCTGTCGACTAACTAACTAACTATAAATGATTAATGCTTTAGAAGAATATGGAATAGATAAAGTTACCAGACTGCTGAATACAATATTTGATACTGGAGATATACCTCCTGAATTATGTAATTCTGTATTTATTGCAATCCCAAAGAAATCAAGAGCCTTGGAATGTGATCAACATTGAACAATTAGTATAATGAGTCACATCACGAAGATTTTGCTAAGAATTATCGATGCAAAAAGTTAGGAAGAAAATACAACCTGAAGTAGGAAAGAACAATGTGGGTTTGTAGAAGGCAAGGGTACAGTAAATGCGTATGTACTGTAGTGTATATACTGAGAATAGGTAATTGAACGATTCTATAGAAGTAAACAAAGATGTACACCTTTGCTTTATTGATACACAAAGGCTTTCAGGTAAAGTGAGACATGTCGACATGATAAGGATGCTTGAAGATCTACAAATTGATGGAATAGACCTTAGACTTGTTAAAAACATATATTGGAAACAACAAGCTGCCATAAGAATTGATAATGAAGTAGGTTAATACCAGCCTATTAAGAGAGTTGTGAGACAGGGATGTGTAATGTCTCCAGGTCTTTTTTCCCTGTATAGTGAAAATATTTTCAGAAATATAGATTAAATGGAAGGAATCAACATTGGTTGGACGATACATCAATAACATTAGATATGCAGATGATACAGTCTTGATTGGAGACAACGAACAGGACATGCAACAATTAGTAAATGCGGTTGCACACAGCGAGCAACTAGGGCTAGAAGTGAATTGTAAGAAGACACAGATTATGGTCATCAATGGGAAGAAGGAAATACCACAATGTAATATACAAGTAAATTGGTATATTCTTAAACAAGTGAATCGTTACAGTTATCTCGGAACAGTCATAACAGAGATTAGAACAAGAATTTCCAATGCAAAGGTAGCCTTTTGCAAAATGAAAAACATACAGACCAATAAAAAGATATCAATTGAAACGAGAAAAAAAGAGTTGAAGTGCTACATAGAACCTGTACTTTTGTATGGATGTTTATGCGTGGACAATGAGCAGTCAACTTAAAATCATCTGATGGCTGTGGAAATGTGGTTTCTGAGGAAAATGCAAAGAATATCCATGGATAGACAGAAAAACCAATGAACAAGTCCTTCAAGAAACAAATGAAGATCGTAAACTGATTAGAGACATTAGACGTAGACAGTCAAAATGTTTTGGGCATGTTATAAGAAGAAATGAATAGGAGAACTTGGTGACGACTGGCAAGATCGAAGGGAAGAGACCAAGGGGAAAGACCTGAGAAGTAAATACCTGGATGGCCTGGCTATGTGGCATGGTCGAGACAGAAACAGAGCTGATCCACGACTCTGGTGATCAAGTGAGATGGCAAAACATGACTGCCCATGCTTACCGGCATGGCACATGATGGATGGGGAAAACAGCAGCCAACTTGAGAGTTTTTACGTCTCAGACATGACTAGTTCGATCCTAGTACTAGTATAGTAGTACTGACTCACCTAATGTTATAATTTAATTTCTATTTAATTTCTGTTGACTTCCAACTATATCCTATATTGGTATGAAAGTTCCTCTTGCCTGTGCATTCTTATTCTGATATCTATATATGTCAACCTATCTCTGTTGACATTGCTACCTAAATAGGTGTATAATTCTGCCTCAATATCTTTTACTTTCCCCATTAATTTTTAGACCTAATTGTTGTGACCCCCCTGTCCCATGTGTTTAGCTAAATCTTGCATCTCATTTTGTATCTGGGACAGGAGGGCAATGTCATTGTTTTCCAGATCATCCAGCTTCAGTGCACAAGCAAACAGTGGGACCAAATTTAGCTCATTATCAAATGTAGGCATGCCCACAACTTTCATGTTAGAAGCTCACAAAGTAGAATTCTTGCTCATAAGCAACTGTTTAGAAGGGTTGACAAGATTTTCTTGTTTATCTCACCAAATGAAGACTCGTTGCTGGATGTGTGGAAGGAGGGAAAAAAACGATAAAACAATGAATGGCTGCCTTTATAAGTATTTCATCATCTTTAATGTGCGTATGATGTGATACACAAGTAATACAGATTTTCCGCAAAGCTGTCATGTAATGTTATATAATTTTGTCAGATATGCAACACAATGTTTCAGCTCTCTCATATTCCTGTGCCAACTTTGGGCTCAATATCAACTTGGAGAAGACTAGTTAGTGTACCAGCCAGCTCCAGGGATTAATCACACCGTGCGGAATATATCAAAGTGAATGGTCCTAGACTAAGTGTTGTGGAAAAATTCACCTATCGTGGCAGCACTGTCACAATTGATGACAAAGTGAATGCAAGAGTATCCAAGGCAAGCACGGCCTTTGGCAGACTGCACAAGAATGTGTGGGACAGAAATGGAATAAGCCTGCAAACAAAGCTGAAAAAAAACAGTTGTATTATGCACACTGCTATATGCTTGTGAAATCTGGACTGTTTATCAGCGACACGCTAGGAAGTTAAATTACTTCCACACAGTCTGCCTTAGGAAGCTATTGAAGATTAAATGGCAAGACAAGATCCCAGACACTGAAGTCCTAGAAAGAGCGTCCATGCCCAGTATCCACACTCTACTAATGAAGAATCAGATTAGCTGGACTGGTCACCTGACTCGCATGCCAGATCACAGGACTCCCTAAACAAATTTTTTACGGCGAGCAGTGTTATGGTAAATGCTGCCAAGGCGGCCAGAGGAAACGCTGTAAAGACACTGAAGATCTCACTAAAAGCTTTTGGAATTCATCCACGACACTTTGGAGACTGCTGCCAAAGACCGAAATTCGTGATGTACATCATTAGCATAAGGGTGTAGTCACTTGTGAAGCAACCAGGACTGCCTGAGCTGTGAAGAAAAGGCTGGACAGAAAATAAACTGTAGGAGATCCTCTTCCTGGAACGTCAAACATTCTTTGCCCACATTGTCAAAGAACATTTTGAGCCAAAATAGGCCTTATCAGCCATCTTAGAACTCCACTGGATGAAATGAATGGTCATCATCATTCTTCATAGACTCCATAAACCTATATCATTACTCTGTGATTGATTGCCAAACTCAAATTCTTAAAGGGAACTTGAGGAATAACATATCAAAAATCATGTCTTGAAGTAATCATAAGATATTTTGTATCATTAATCGTGATTAGATGTTATCTTGAAAAATAAAATATCAAATTAATTTAATTAGTTTGTTTCATGCACACATATGTAGCTTATAAATCCTTTCAGATTGAAAGATGGAGAGTAAACTACCATCAAATGTCTATGTAGGTCAAGGTAAGATTAAGTGCAATATAACGTAATGGTTAGTTGAATATCCTTTACAGGATGTTGCAATCAACCCCAGCATATACTGGCTGTTTTTGATTGACTTGATAAATTTACATTTTGTAAGTTGCTGCGTACTATAATTTCGTTCGCTGGTGTTCAGTTTTTGAGAGACGTAGTATACTGGGTACAAGATTTGGTCGTGTTCCTGGAGAAGCACACCTCCAATGGCTACGGAGCTCGCGTCACATCTTAATCTAAAAGTAATATTCAAATTTGGCAATTTCAGAATAGGTGCTCTAGAAAAATATGAAAGAATCTTCGTAAATGCTGGCCTCAAACATTCGCTGTTTACAATCACATTGGGATGTTTATTTGTTAGTAAATCAGTGAAACATTTGGTCAATTCAGCAAAATGAGGAATAAATTGTCTATAATAGTTTAAAAGACCTAACACACTTCGCAACTGGTTCTTAGTTTTCGGAAGCGACAATTTCAAAATTCTAGACATGATGTTATCGTCAGTTGATATAAAGCCATTTGAGATCTTATAGCCCAAAAATGAAATTTCCTGAAAGGCTATATCAACTTTGGAAGGTTTTACAGTTAGTCCATGATGTCTAATCCTGTCAAATGTCTGCTGTAGTGCTGTTATGTGATCTGTCATGTCCTTTGTGTGTATGCAAATGTCGTCTATGTACCAAATGATGTTAGCAATGTCTGTCAAAAGAATTCTTGTCATTCTGACGAAGGTAGCTGGTGCATTGACTAATCCGAAAGGTAGTTTACACCATTCGTATAAACCCCACGGTGTGGCAAATGCAGTCAGATGTATACTATCAGGATGTACAGCTATCTGCCAGTAGCCTTTTGTCATGTCAAGTTTAGTAAAATAACGTGAGTCAGATAGTTCAGTCAGGATGTCTTCACAGTTGCTCATTGGTTCTAAATCCAACTGTGTAATGCTGTTGAGTTTACGATAGTCCACACAGAGTCTGATAGTTTTGTCCTTTTTCCGTACTAAAACTATTGGTGAACAGAAATGAGATTGTGAACGTCGAATGATATGATTTGCTTCTAAATCAATGATTTCTTGATGTAGTTTTTCCTTATAGTGTATAGGGATAGAATACGGTCTACACTTGATAGGAATGTCGGATGTCAAGATGATTTGGTGCTGAACTAAATATGTCTGTCCTGGGCTGTCAGAAAAGATCGTCCTGTACTCTTGTATCAGTTGTCTGCAACTGTCAGTCTGTGTCTGCGTTAGTTTAGGATTTACCTTAATGTCCTGTAAGTTGGTCGTCGTGTCAAGAACTGGTGTCGGTATCTCGTCAGTGTTGTTGTCGTCCGTCTGGTCCACTATGGTGGTGCTTGCTGCAGTTTCTTCTTGGTCGTCTTGCCTGTGGTGATATGGTTTGAGCATGTTAATATGGAAAATTTTATGTTTGTCCCTAACTGCAATTTCGTAATCTATCGTCGAAATTTGTCGTAGTACTTTGAACGGTCCTTGCCATGAGTCAGTTAGGAGATGTCTATCACTTGGCAAAAGAAGAAGGTCTTGTCCTGGTGTCGGTGTAATAGTTCTATTTCCTCTGTTAGCATATTGTCGGTAGATAGCTCCTGATTTTTGGAGAGCTTCTTTAGCTAACACACATGATTTCATAATTCTATCACGCAATGATGTTACATGTTCTTATGGTGAAATGGGTTTAGGCAAAGTTGTACTTTCAGTCAACATAGATTCATACAGAGATAATGGGCCGCGTGGTTGTGCACCATATAACATTTGAAATGGTGAGAACCCAGTGCTGGAATGGGGCACTTCCCTATATGCAAACAAAATTGCAGGCAGATAAGTATCCCAATCTTCAGGGTGTTCTTGGGTTACCTTAGAGAGCATATGTTTCATATCGCCGTTAATCTTTTCCACAATACCAGTCGAATGCAGGTGGTAGGGACTGTTGAAGCATTGTTTAACACCCAACATTTTGGTAAAGGCTTGTGTAGCTGAGGCAATAAACTGGCTACCCCGATCTGAAAGGATGGTATCAGGGAATCCTACCCTCGCAAAAATATGAAAGAACACTTCCATGATGTCATTGGAAGTTATGTTCTTCATTGGAATCGCTTCCGGCCACCGAGTACATAGATCAATGAGTGTTACAATGTACCTATTACCTCTTGATGTTACATGGTTAAGAGGACCAACTATATCGACCGAGATCTTTTCAAACGGGCTACTAGCTAAATCAGTAACTTGCAATTCAGCTTGTGGGTGTTTACCCTTTTTGACAAGCTTTTGACAGATGTCACACGATCTGCAATACTGTTTGGTGTCATTGCAAAACTTTGGCCAATAAAATTGAGTCAGTAACCTTGCTCTAGTTTTAGCATACGCCATGTGTCCTGCAAAGGGTATGTCATGAGCTAGATTCAATGCTTGTTTGCGGTTTTCTAACGGTAGCACTGTTTGTTCTATAGTGCTGGAACCTTTGGTGTAGTACCATGTTAGAATTCCGTTCTTTAGAGCAAAGTACCATTGAGCATTCTTTGCTACTCTTGGCTTTTGGCCTACAAGTTTAAAATACTTTTGCAAAGATCGATCGGCTTTTTGAGATGTTATAAACTTCTCCCTAGTTGTTTCAGGAGCTGTTACAACTGGATTTACTCGTTGTAAAGCCTCTGTCTGATCGATTCGATCTTGCATCTGTGCAGTAGATCTAGTTACTGCATTTATTACATCACAACGATAATTCTCATCACATGTTGATGTCACATTCACACAATTACATGTATGTTCTGGCATAGCCAGATTGGCATTTGTGCATTCAGTTACAGGTGGTAATGCATCATGAATGGTGATTTGTGATGAAGGTGAAATGGTAGTATCAATATTACAAATGACAGTTGATGTACTACTGTCATGTGGCATGTCATTCACTTCAGGAAGGTTTCCAATGATACCATCACAGCAAGGATTGGTTAATGCTGCGCATTTAACCTTTCCTGTAAGGAATGCTGTAGTTATATATGCCCATGCAAGTGGATATTTCTCTATGTTCCCTGAGAATGTCCTGCATGTGACATATTTACCACTATATTGTGATGGTAAAATATAATCTCTCTTTACACCAATAAGAGTACTTCTGCTATCATGTAAAACTGTGGCAGCTCTACCATTAACATACCCCTTATGGATGTTTAATTTTACCTTGGGAGTTTACTACAAAATTGGCCTCCTCATTGGTAACAGGTATGGAATGGCCGCATGTTAACACGCCATCCTCATGAAACTGATCACAAATGGTACATTTTTCATGATGGAACACATCAATGGAGTGTGCTAAGTTTACAGGGTGATCTTGTATACTTTCATCTTCTGAAGAAGAACTGTCAAACATGGCTGCATTAGCCTTTCTGGTCATTGCCTTGCCTTTACAATCTTTACGCCAGTGACCAAAAGCCTTACAAAGATAACATTTGGTAAGTTTTCTGTAGTTCTTCCTTTCTTTATCTTGCTTAGAAATGTAATTCTGCAAGTAAGCCGTGTACCCAGGATGTTGGTCACACATATCATTTGCATTGTGTGAGTATTGGCAATATCTGCACTGATAACATTTCTCTGCAGCTTGTTTATAAGGTCTTTGTTTGTTATTTGACCCTGACTGATATTTGCCATATGTAGCTGCTGCTACAAAGTCTGTGCTGGTCAGACTACTAGAGAAACATTGCTTATTGGCTGAAAAATGACCAGAGCCACGACTTTCAATCTGTTTGACACTTTCACACTGACATTCCAACAAAAATTTAGAAAAGGGGGGGGGGGGGGGGGTGGGAGAGATGTGATAACCTTATCTCTCAACATAAGATCAACTAATTTGTCATAACTTCCATTTACTTTGGCTGCTGACAGCCATTTAGAAAAAAATATTCTGAATTTCTGAGATGTAATCAGAGAAAGTGTGTGTAGGCTTAGGAGACAACTTCCTAAACTGTTCTCTATAACCTGATTCATCTAGTAAAAAATGCGACATAATTTTCGCTTTAATGTACAGATAATCTTCTTTCAGGTCATTTGGGATCGACTCTATGACTTTCAGAGGTTCCCCAGAAAGACTTCTTACATATACTATACCCCATTCAGGTTTTGGAATTTTGTAATGATCCATGACAAATTCAAAATTTTGGGTGAATGCTGCTATGCAATCACCTGTGTTGTAACTTTTAATCAGACCTTGGTACTTCTTGTGAGGTTGATCTTTGTCTGTTTCTTTATTAGCTTTATCTTTAGAAGATTCAGATTTTAGCTGTTCAATTTTCAGTTGTGTTTCTTGCTCTTCTCTCTTACTTTGGGCTAAGATCTCAGCTTGCCTTACTGCCGTTTCTGACTGTTTTAGAGCAGCTTCTGATTGTCTTAGAGCAGCTTCTGATTGTGCTTGTTGAAGCTTTAGAGCAGCTTCTGATTGTGCCTGTTGAAGCTTCAGAGCAGCTTCTGAGTCCTTTAGGGCAGCTTCTGCTTGTGCCTGTTGAAGCTTTAGAGCAGCCTCTGATTCCTTTAAAGCAGCTACTGATTCTGCCTCCTTCATTTTTACTGCCCTTTCGGCCGCTCTCTCATTCCACTCAAAAATTTGCTCTTGTTTCAAGAGGTATTCTGCATATTTACTTTCACTCCATGTTCTCAATCCCTCACCAGACATATTCATTTTTAAACCCATTTCAATGAAATTGTTTAAAGAAGACATGATGAACAATACGTATGATGGAATGAATATAACCAAAATTACTTATGGTGTTAGTAATTTACAAATATTTCTAGCACAGTTGATGTTTAAAGCCAGACTAACGAAAGTATAAAAAGAAATGGAAAAAAAAAATTATACTCAAGTAATCCTTGGGCAATGTGCTGTTCAGTGGTGCTTGAAATCACACTGGAACGTCCTTCGGGTTGACGCACAAAAAATTTTTGAAGTTCACGAAGCTCAGGTAAAGTTGACACCAAAAAAACCTGTACTTTTGAAACTAAACGAAATTAGAACGTTTGTAAATGTATGGTGTATGTAATGTCACTGAAGTCTGTATAGGTTTGTATGCTGTCAAGTATTATTGTTAGTCGTTACCACAATCAACAACTTTCACGCTCACACTAACCCTACTCAATGACATTCAAGGGCACTGCCGCCATTTTGGATTTTAGTTCTTAAATTGGTTGAATTTGGCGATAAGTCTGAAGACGCCTCGGTTGGCCTCAAATAATGTCTTCACACTTATAATTTAATGAAATCAACAATATTTACTTTACTCTAATCTATGACTTGCGCACTTCTATTAACATCTTCACATTCGATTCAAAAACTCGGACAAAAAAATATACAAGTTCGCATTCAGTTCAAAACCCGGACGAAAGCCACCACGTTCGCACTTGTCAGAGTCTTGCGTAGAGCAAGATAAGTAGCTCGTTTTCTGGCAAGTGTGAAGCAGTATCAAACTATCAAATCACACGAAGTGAATATTCGAACCTGTTATTTACAAGCTTTATTTACGCGCTGCATTCATTGTCGCACAGACATCGCGCAATGACAATTCATAGCAATCATTACAGCATGAACTATATCAATACACTACATAAGAATACATGCAATCAATAGACATATCACTTACAATACACAAGCGTTCGAACTAGTCTCCCACTGTCATACAGGCTAGCTCTCAATGCAGATTCAAACACCACTCGCAGACGCATGCGACCTGTCCATTCAAACGCCTAAACCCGTCTGCCAGACTTGTCGTTCTACACGCTACACGCTAGTTGGCGCTCACGTCAGCTGGTGTGACCCCTGCAAGGTTCACGGGGTGTACCGCTGACCAGCGATCGTTTAAGCGTCGCTCAATTGCTGTGCTTATACGGGCGTCGTCGAAGACGCCGCATTCCCTCTGCAGTGTTTAACATCACTCAGGGTTGCGCATTGTTATGTCGCCTGGCGTTGACACAGCCAACGCGTCGCAACCTTAGATGTGAGACTTTGACAAGTTTGCCTTTGGTTCTCTCCGTGTCTGTAACTTACGGAATATGTGAGCAGGTCGCTCAGAAAGCAATGGCAAACTACTGAGTGTAATCTTGCCAAGAAATCAACAATCAGCTGAAAGATGCTGATGTTGACAGCGATGTCCTGTAAAGGATATGCAAACAAACAAAAAAAGTTTGCCTTTGCTTTCTGAATGGCCAAAGCCTTATACCATAAAAATCAACACAATAGCAGAATATAAATCTACTCAGACACTGGGAAAAATAAGGTCATAGCTGTAACCGAGTATCCACCGGAATCAGTACACAATTCTGCAGCTAAGCTGAGCAGGGAATTCTCTTGTCCTGGCAGTCAAAGATTGCTGTCAAAGGCAGAGGTGAAAGACCCTTGTGTGAATATAGAAGGCAAGGGAAAACCACCACATTATTTTCCCAAGAATATGAATTTTGAAAGGTCTGAGATTGACGTTAGTTGTTATCTAAGGACACCTCCATCTTGTATAGAAAGTCATGAGCCACAGGTGACACCATACCATTATCAAGCTACTGATGGCAATACCAAAATGAACAAATTTAAAATAGGAACATGGATTGTCAAGATATAGTTGAGATAGGACAGTTAGATAATGTAATGAAAGAAATAAAAAAAATTGAAGATTAATGTCCTGGGTATGAATGAGTTGAGGTGGAGGAGATCTGGTAAAGTAATAACAGGCGAACACACAATAATTTGTTCAGAAGATAATACATACGGAAAAGGAGTGGGACTAATGTTTGATGAGGAAACAGCTAAATCAGTTAATGGTTATTTGAATATATCAGATAGAGTTATTATTGTAAAATTCAAAGGCAAACCAAGAGATCTGAATATTATACAAGTGAAAGCACCAAAAAAAAAACAAGCAGTAGTGAAGTGAAAATACAAACATGTTATGATAAAGTAAAAATGGCGATATCTTAAATAACATTACAATAAATAAAATTAATACTTGGAGATTTCAATGCAAAAGCAGGAAAGGAAAGAATGGAAGATGTAGCATGTGATCATGGTAATCAAGCTAAATCCATTAATTGTTATTTGATTAAATCAGATAGTTATTATCATTGTCAAATTCAAAATTGCAATATCTCAAACAAAATCAAAAGATATAAAAATAATACTTCATGCCAAGAGGCTACAATGTAGATCTTGGGGAGTTATGACATTGATAAGACTAAACATAATAATGTGGCTTGCTCATACGGTAGTCTGGCAGATGCTGAGATGAATGCATTTAACGCAACTCAGGTGACAGCTGACATATAGTTTATTTTTTAGGATACACACCCAAAGAAATCTCCACAGCCAGCTGAGTCACTCTGACTTATGTTCATGGAATGCTCATACACTGTCCATTGTGGACCGAGTGTTTGGCGGGCCTTTGTACAATATGTGCAGTCCAGCTCATGATATGCTTTGATACCCAATAATTTCTCTCTCTCTCTCTCTCTCTCTCTCTCTCTCTCTCTCTCTCTCTCTCTCTCTCTCTCTCTCTCTCTCTCTCTCTCTCTCTCTCTCTCTCTCTCCGTCTGTCTCAATCTACTGCAGTCCCAAATGTTGGCATACAATAATCATCATACGAGGGTAAGTTAATAAGTAAGTCACAAATGGCTGTAGAAAAATAACTAATGATAACTTAAAACCTGTTTATTTTTATGCATACATTGTCCCTTTATTTCTCAACATCATTTCCACCAAATTGATGCACTTATTCCATCTTTTTATCAGTCCTCCCAAACCGGCTGCATAGAACTGCGTACTTTGTTTCCTAAACCATGTTTTCACTTCACATTCAACTTCAGCATCATTCAGGAAATGTCTTCCGCCAAGGTGGGTATTCAGTGGACTTGGCCCCTAGCAATTTCCCGTAATGCGGTGCATAGTTGGGTAGAAAAAGTTACAAGAGCGAGTCAATACGTAAGTCACACAGTTCTGTGGGATGGCGGGTAAATGAAAACAGGGCACGCAGATTTATGCAGCTGGTTTGGGAGGACTGATAAAGCGATGGGATAAGTGCATCATTGTTGGTGGAAATGATGTTGAGAAATAAAGGAACAATGTATGTATGAAAATAAACTTGTTTCAAGTTGTTATCATAGTTAGTTATTTTTCTGCAGCCATTTGTGACTTACTTATTAACTTACCCTCATATATACTTGAATACAGAACTCACTTGTGGGGTAGCGCTGCTGACAATTGTTAATGTCCTCTCGCATCACACACCAGCTTTCTGTCTCTCAATTTACCCTCACCTACACAAACACACACACACATCCTCAAATGATTATTATGTTCATGAAATTTCACTTTAAATATAAATATGTGGCTGTAGTTGATATGTCCAAATGGTGTAAAGTTCGTCTTATAAATATGTCCTCTGTGTATCTGCTTGTGTCCAACATGTAACCTCTCTAACTTGTATGGTTCCTCTAACTTGTATGGCTGGTGGCTATTGTATGACTTGTCGCCAGAGTCCATTCACAAATATTTCCTCTCATTCACGTTTAATTTTGCTTTTAAAGTATCTGTTGCATCATTACGACATTGTTCCTGTCACATGCCTGTGTTCAGTGGCATTAAGGTGAGTGGCCGTACAAGATAAACAGTTCACGAGATAAAATGGGGCGGATGGTGGGTCCCCCAGAGGGCGTAAATGAGAGGACAGTAATTGAAGGGGCGAGCTGAGAAGAGGTCAGCTGGTGAGACAGACAGTTGGAGCAGTGAGGTTGTGTGTTGTGTGTGAGGCATTGTGGGGGATAGAATTGTTGAAAAGAGAGGGACAAAGATTGACGGGCAGTTAATGTTTGAACTCCGAGCTGAGAGGGAGTTGAGTGTAGACCAGACCAGGAGAAGGTCGTGGTCTGAGAAAGTGAAGAATTGTGACGGAGTTCTGAAGATAACTCCGCACTGTGGGTTCCAGGGATAGTGAGTGGAATTCGAGACCCATAGTGGGTTACTTTGAGTCGGGCCTAGAGAGAGGCTAGTATACCTGTCGTGTGGGACGATATTTTAGTAGCCTTGAGAGGCAGTGTTATTCGACGTGTTCCATTGGGATGGAGATATATTCTTAGAGAATTATTGTTCCTGGATTTATATGCTACATGTGTCTGTGTTAATTCATCATTAAAGGAATATTATGTGCGCAAATTAACGCTTGTTCACTGACTGGTGTTTGGGTGTGATGCATCTTGGTTAATCTGTTGTTCAACCTCATATTGTTACAAGGACATACCCTAGACACAACCATAGCCACTCTATCTGTCACTTAGTCAACATTCACTTCGTGACAGAGAAGATTTCTGGGAGGCTTCGTCGATTAGAGAGAACACTAACATCAGAGACATTAGTCGGGTGCCTAATTACAACAACAATAATGAGAGCTCTCCTGTCAAGAATAAACACCATTTTCAGTAGACAACGCATGTCAAAAGTGTCGGAGAATTAATACAGAGTCCACGAGAAACCAGGTAAAAATATCATTTCTCACTGGGAGTGGGGAGAGTAGACGGGGAAAGTGTGTCCACGATATAAACACTGGGGTTTCTTCCGTGCGGGAACTGGGTAGCACATAGGTCACGAGAAGGTCAGGACAGGTAAATTGGATACCAGGCAGTATTTCTTCGGCTATCAGGGACGTCAGAAAATTAACGCAAACAGGCGCGTGTGTTCATAGGTCAAGTGAACAGTACAAAAAGTCGGCGCCATGATACTGGCAAGATGATATCCTGACAGGTGCGTGTGGGTGTGACGAAGACAGGATTTAAGACAGTGAGCAATTTCGTTGAGAAGTCCTGGGCGTGGTGACACATCTTGTGTGTGTGTTGAGGACAAAGCACAGTGTGGTTGCAGGGCGATAGGTTAAGAATTGACCACAGGTAAAACGGGTGAGGACGGTGGAAATTGTGAGTCGCCACGGACAAATTGGGTTGACAAGAGGGTCAGTGCTGTTTACGAGGACAGCGAAGTATGTGTGGATAACGGAAAAGTTCCGGACATTACTTTGTTCGCAGTCAGTGAAGATTGTAGTACACTGAGGTACAAACAGAGATGACCGGTGGGTTCATGTCAAGGCCGAGAACCAGGGAATTTGACGAAAAAATTTCCACGGAGAATAACACGTTGTGTTTCTACTGAAACTACGATTCACGTTTAACGTCTTTGTGTGTGTGTGTCATCATCGGCAAACAAACCACAACAGTCATTCAGGTGCCGTCTTCGCAAATATGAGCGCATTTTTTCACCAAAAAAGACTTGCGAAGCGGATTTAAAGCGCGTGATCATTTTCTGCCATTCGTTGATTTAACCGGGTCAGCAACAGTGAAGAAACCATACCATCACTTCAAAGCGACAGTGACTACGCAGATAAACATTCATTGATTTTAAAGGTATTTTCGGCTCCCCAAAACGCAACGAAAACCCAATATTTTTGGCAAAACAAGAGCGTTCACATACATTATACAATCACAGGCCATCCCTACAGGGAGGGTTACAAAAACATTACGGACTGTGAAGATACAAGGCGTTGGGATTATTATCATCATCTTCAACTTTTACGACAGTCGAAAATCGTGTCACCACGTCAACAAAAAGTGACAACGCATCAGAACTTTAATTCATTGTGGGAAGCTAACGTCGTAATCTTTTCAAAACAGTAACCGACAAACATTTCCAGGCGATTTTCGGAGACTATTGAAAACAAATTAAGGATTTTTTTTAAAGATTCTACCTTCGCATTGGTGTCGGCAACCCTTGTTTGCTTCTGTTGTTCTCATCGTCCTAAGTATTGTTGTTGTTGTGCGTTACGTAAATATTTGTATGTGGTCCAGTGGTCGTAATAAGTAGGATATTTTTGTTTTATTTCTCGAAATGCGGGAGACAGAGCAAAGGTGAAGTTTCTAGGTGCACATTGTATTGGTTGAGAGACAGCTGACGAGTCAGTTTGTTTTGTGCTGTGGCATTGGGTCGTCTCGACATTATACATAGTGTCCAAGTGTCTACGTCAAATCTGTGTATATTTTCAGTATATATTCCTTTCTTTCTCTCTTTCTTTTCGTTATATTTATATATGATATTTGTTGTGGTCGGATATATGTTTTTTATTGTGATCTTTCGTCATTTCTGCTGTCTAGTGGTCTTTGTCAGTTTAAATTTATATATTACGCGCACTGTGGATGTCCCTACACAAGCTTGTGGTTTTACTGTGGTTTATTTCTGTGTCATCATCGTCTCCGTGTACTCAGCTTGTGAAGTCTAGCGTTGGATAGTCATCACTTAGTGTTATCATCCATTTGTGTGTATATGTTTTTATATGTATGTTTAACAATATTTCCAGGGACTTTATGAACTTTTGGTCATAGATATATAGATATAAGGGAGTATAGGTGATACTTCCCCCCTCACGACCTGGTGCTTATAGAGTGACTGGGTGAGTACAGAGTGATATTTTAGCACTACGAATTTACGTACACAAGGAGTAGTGGTGTACTTAGGGAGGGCACACAAAGACTAGTAGCAGAGTCTTTACATTTATAATTGCCTGACAGACAGCAACGTGTCCACAAGTACAAGATGCCTACTTTAATGGAATATATTGAAGCAGGTGAACGAATAGGCCTGAAGGGTAAAGAGTTACAAGAGTATGCCGAAGCAAAAGAACAACAACAGATTGAAAGAGACCAGAGACAAGCCGAAAGAGAACAGAGACAGGCAGAACTCGAGGCCAACCGCCTACAGGAAGTAAAGTTAGCTGAAATGGAAAACAAGCGTCTACAGGAAGAGAAAGAGACACAAGTAAAGTTAGCTGAAATGGAAAACAAGCGTCTACAGGAAGTAAAACTAGCTGAAATGGAAAACAAGCGTCTACAGGAAGAAAAGTTAGCTGAGAGAGAACAAAGACAGGCTGAAATGGAAGCCAAGCGTCTACAGGAAGAGAGAGAGACACACATGAGAATGGAAATTGAGAAAGAGAAGATTAAGATGGAAGCGGAAATTGCTATTAAAAAGTTAGAATTTGCATCGAAGGGTCAAAGTGAGGAAAGCAGAAGAACGTCGCAGTCGTCACAGAGATTAAAACTGCCATACTTTACGGACCGAGACAACCTTGAAGCTTATCTTGACAGATATCAGGCATCAGCGAAAGTGTTAGGCATCCCCGAAGACCAGTATGCGATTAGACTAGGGGAGCTTCTTACGGGCAAGGCATTAGACACCATGTTCAATTTACCTGTAGAAGAAAGAAACAACTACACTATCTTACGTCAACGTTTGCTGACTAAGTTCCAACTCACTGAGCATGGATATAGGACAAAGTTTAGACAGTTAGTGCCAGAGACAAATCAAGATTTCACAGACTTTGTTAACACTGTAAAGAATGCATTTAACAAATGGATGGAGCTTGCAGAAGTAGGGAAAGATTTTAATAAATTAGTAGATCTAATGTTAAGAGACAAGGTAGTATCTGCATGCAATTCTAACTTAGTAGCTTTCTTTGAGGAACGGAAGCCAAAGGACATAGACACAATGTCTCAGTTAGGGCAAAACTATATGACGGCACATCCTAACAGTTCTATTGGGAAACTAATGAGTGAGGAAATAGTCTGTGCAGCGTACACTAAACAGGACCAGAATCCAGTCATCAGACCAAGGGCGAAAAGTGTGGATTCAGCACAGAAAGGTGAGCAGCAAGAACTTCAAGATAATGGTTTCCGAGGAAACAATGTTGGTAGAGTAGGACGGTACCCATATAGAAGAGGGAACTTCCAGAGACGTCCAAATTATGCCGGATGCTGGAATTGTGGGAGCTGGAGACACAAAATGGCAGATTGTGATGCACAACCATCAGATGGACCAACGAACAACAGTAAAAGGGAGATCACTTGTTTCAAATGTGGAAGGAACGGGCATGTCAGTCATCAATGTAGGATGAGAGAAACAGAGCACTCAAATGCAGCACAAGTAATTGAGACGCTGAACAATGAAGATTGTAGTGGGTGCAAACCTCTTTTTGAAAAAGACAGTCAGCCAGTCTTAATATGTGGTCACACAGTTAAAGCAGGATCAGCAGTGCATGAAGGAGGAAGTCTGAAGATGCATCATGGGTTTGTTAATGATAGGCCAGCGTTAACAATTAGGGATTCCGGATGTACGTCCATCGGGGTGAGAAAGAGTTTAGTGCAACCCTCGGATTATACAGGAAAAAAGATTAGATCCATAACATTTAATGGGACAGTAGAATTCTACCCAATAGCCGTGATAACAGTAAAAACACCATACATAACAGGAAGAGTGACAGCATGTGTTTTAGACTCACCAGTGGCAGATCTCATCATAGGAAATGTTATAGGAGTTAAAGAGTGTACAGAAGAGGAAGTAGTTTATTGGGACCAAAAATATAGTGTAAGCAGTAATGAGGTAGTTACCACAATAGAACCTAAATTAGAGAGTATAGCTGAGGTAGAAGAGGCACTTGAAGTAGACACAGGAACTCAGGACAAGGATAGTACAGCTGAGCAGATGAGAATGGATCCCAAATATAGTGCTAGTGGCTCCCAGAGACAAGATACTACTCTGAACAAATGTTCACATGGATGTAGGAGAGTAGAACATAGGCAGTCAAAGAAAGGTAGATGGTGCTTCGAGAGGAAGAACAATGTTCTCACTCGCCACTTTTCAGATGGCGGAACTGCATGTGGGCAAGTAGTATTACCGTTAACACATAGAGACCGATATACTAGAACAGCTCAGGATAGTGCATGTGCAGGGCACATAGGCATAAGGCGTATGCAGCAGAAAGAAAGGTGCCAGATATATGGGCCAAGATTGAATAAAGAGTTCAGACTAAACAGAGACTCAAGTGTAACGGTGCAATATACAGATAGGAAAGTTGAGTCAGGTCAAAAGAGTTGTCGCGACATTACTGACCCAGGGCTAGGGATAACAAACAGATGTTGTAATTGTAGAGGTACCATGAGTGATGGGTACATGAAAGGTAGACACAGCATCGACAGGAATCAGAGGTGGGTTAATGCAAGAACAGAACCACCTGATATAGGGTCGGTACACAAATAGTATTGTGTGGTCGTGAAGTAGTAAGAGACCTGTGGATACATAAGTATAATGCTTTTCTATGATGTATTATTATTATTATTATGTGATGTATTAGTTCATGCATTGATACACAAGAAAGTTGTTTGTATTTATGTGTGGGGATTATGGGAGTTTACTATGAGTATTTGATATATTATTAAGTGTGGTAGCTAGAGTAAGTTGCATTTATACTAACGACTACCCAGGCAATGTGTCTGGGTCACATATTTGATAAGTATGAGTCTCCCAACATTTGAAAACGATGTTTTCTTTTGAGGGTGGGGTAGTGTCACATGCCTGTGTTCAGTGGCATTAAGGTGAGTGGCCGTACAAGATAAACAGTTCACGAGATAAAATGGGGCGGATGGTGGGTCCCCCAGAGGGCGTAAATGAGAGGACAGTAATTGAAGGGGCGAGCTGAGAAGAGGTCAGCTGGTGAGACAGACAGTTGGAGCAGTGAGGTTGTGTGTTGTGTGTGAGGCATTGTGGGGGATAGAATTGTTGAAAAGAGAGGGACAAAGATTGACGGGCAGTTAATGTTTGAACTCCGAGCTGAGAGGGAGTTGAGTCTAGACCAGACCAGGAGAAGGTCGTGGTCTGAGAAAGTGAAGAATTGTGACGGAGTTCTGAAGATAACTCCGCACTGTGGGTTCCAGGGATAGTGAGTGGAATTCGAGACCCATAGTGGGTTACTTTGAGTCGGGCCTAGAGAGAGGCTAGTATACCTGTCGTGTGGGACGATATTTTAGTAGCCTTGAGAGGCAGTGCTTATTCGACGTGTTCCATTGGGATGGAGATATATTCTTAGAGAATTATTGTTCCTGGATTTATATGTCACATGTGTCTGTGTTAATTCAGAATTAAAGGAATATTATGTGCGCAAATTAACGCTTGTTCACTGACTGGTGTTTGGTGGTGATGCATCTTGATTAATCTGTTGTTCAACATCACATTGTTACAAGGACATACCCTAGACATAACCATAGCCACTCTATCTGTCACTTAGTCAACATTCACTTTGTGACAGTTCCTGTTATCTAATATTTACTTCCCACCCAAGGAATATGTCTTTGATAGGTCCAAAGGCAACTGAAATCATGGAAAGTGGTGACATTTCTTTGATGTTTTGGTGAAAATGTATTGAATTCACGCTAACAAACTTGTTTTGCAGTAAAGCATGTAAATTCGGGTAAAGACGCAAGGCGTATACATATTTGTATGGAAGTGGGTGCAATGTGTAATATTAGTAAAGACAGATAATTTCCAGAGGCATGAGGTAAATAATGTAGAATCACTGGGAAGGTTAACCCGGTCAACAAATGCCCGCATAAGTCGGATGTGTCGGCCTAACGGCACAAGACCGCAGCTCTTCTGTAAACAGGCACAACGCAATCATGTCCACACAAAAAAAAAAAAAAAAACGGATGAATGCAGAAGAAGAAGAAGAATGAAAATGGACAGGGAAGTAGAAGGAATATATTTCTTACCGTATAGTTTATTTCCTATATATTATCTCTGCGCTTGGCAACCTCTTGTGGTTTTGCCACCATTATTACTGTATATGCACCGACACTCGATTCCTCTGATGATCTGAAGGATTAGTTCTATGAGGAGTTAGACCCCGTGATCAAGGCAGTTCCAAAATCTGACTGCATTTATATGCTCGGTGATTTTAATGCTCGTGTGGACAAGGACTCGAGTTCATGGCCAGTGTGCCTTGGAAAATACAACATCGGTCGCATGAATGATAATGGGCAAAAGCTGCTGGAGCATTGCACCAAAAATGACATGACATATGTATTACAAACCCTTTTTTAAAACAAAAGAGCTGCATAAGGTCACATGGAAACATCCAAGATCTGGTTGTTGGCACCAGCTGGACTTCATCATCACACGGAGACAACATCTGAACCATATTTCATTGACTCGAACATACCACAGTGCTGACTGTGGTACGGATCATTCTTTGGTTGTTGCAAGAGTTAGACTGAGACCAAAGAGAATCTACACAGCTAAACACAAATCTAGCCCCATGATTACTCATCCTGAAAAGTGCTTTCATTTTCAACAGCAACTTTAAGACGCTTTCGCTGATACACCAGAAAATTGTACAGTAAGTGAAAAGTGGGGGTCAACTTAAGGAAACTCTTATGAAACTGCCGTGGGGGTTTACGGCACTGTGGATCATAAGAGGCAGGGCTGGTTTGTGGCAAACAGCCAGACTCTGCAGCCCTTGATTGATAAGAAGAACATAGCTCTCTTAAGAAACAAGGAAAGACAGACGCGTTACACTCTGAGTGAGCTAAAGCAAGCTAGGAAGGATGTGCAAAAGGCTGCCAGGCAGTGTGCAAATGATTATTGGATCAAGTTATGTGAGTCCATTCAAATCGCAAGTGATAAGGGAAACAGAAGCATGTCTGAAGGAATAAAGAAAGCCTGTGGTTCAATAATCAAAAGAAGTGCACCATTGAAACATTTGACTGGAGAAATCATAACTGATAAGAAAAAGCAGATGGACAGATGGGTAGAGCACAAGTGAGACCAAACTAGCAGATGATGTCCTCAACGCCATAGAGGCTTTACCAACTCTTGACCACCTGGACACACTTCCCACCATAACAGAAGTTAAGTGTGCTTTAAATGAACCTGCATCTAGCAAGGCTCCAGGTAAGAATGGGATTCCAATAGAGGTTATCAGGAGTGGGCAAGAGACACTCACTCTACAGATTGATTGATTGATTTAGGAATCGACATCACAGCATTCGGGGTATTCCCATAAGTGCTCCGTCCCCTTCCTCAGCAGCCAGCGAAGAGTTCCACCACTAATAGTACCAGTAGCAATCTGATTATAAGTCCGTCTCGCCTTTCCTTTGAGCGTTGAGCGTGGGCCAGATCCCTTCGTCACTCCTCGTTGTCTCATTCTAGCCAGACCATGGTAATCCATTTGCTCCTCCGAGGTGTGCACGTGCTCCCAGAAGGCCGCAACCACGTCTGCCTTTCACGTATCAATACTCCACCAAGTTCTGCAGAGCCAGCCAATCTGTCCGCCTGTTCATTTCCCAGCACACCGGCATGCCCCGGAGAAAAGATCCAGGCGATGCTTGTCACCCGTGACCTCCGAAGCGAAGCAAGCCACTCCGCACGAAGCCTGCCCGTCCTCACCCTCGTCAGCATGCTTTCTGAGTCAGTTACAATCACGATGTGTGTGTGTCGTATTCTCCATCCAGCGGAGAGCCGCAGTGACTGCCTCCACCTCCATTCTTAAGCTGGATGTTGTGGTATCACATGCCAGGCTCTCCTGCACCAAACGTCGACCAAACGTGTATAAATATGTGTAGTGTATAAATATGTGTAATGTATAAATATGTGTAGTGTATAATTATGTGTAGTATATAAATATGTGTGATGTGTATATATGTGTAGTGTATAAATATGTGTAGTCTATAAATATGCGTTCTGCATGGTTCAACTTCACGAAGCCAAGTTTCACCAAGAGAAATCGGATCATCATTTCCTTCATTTAGTCTCATTATCTCGGTCTTTCCGACTCCGCCACCCCATCTTAGAGAATGTAACACAGAACAAACTGACACCATAGAATATACAACACGTAACGTACAACATACATCTTAGAACACTTAACACAGATCAAACAACAGACGCCATGGATACAACACAGGACATACAACACAGAACATGCAACACAGAACATACAACACAGAACATACAACACAGAACATGCAACATACATCCTTGAACGCTTAACACAGATCAAACAACAGACGCCATGGATACAACACAGGACATACAACACAGAACATACAACAGAGAACATACAAAACAGAACTTACAACATGAGGGAGGAACATGCTTCCCTGTGTGCCATTGACGTTGTTGGGCCTGTACTGCTTGTCCCCACTCAGTGACAGGAGCACATTGTCCCCACTCAGTGACAGGAGCACATTGTCCCCACTCAGTGACAGGAGCACATTGGACAATGGCAGCCCCACCTCGTCCAACATCTGAAATCAAATAACAACACGGGCTGGCTTCAGCTCAAATCATGCATTCGCTTGCTCACACAACAACACCCTCGTCTGTTCATGGTTAAGAATTCTTCCCTTGTATGTTGGGTTAAGGTCTGCTGACAATGAAATGCCTAAAACAGATTTTGGCTTGGGGTCTACTTCCAATGAAATACCTAACATGGATATTTGGTTGGGGTCTGTGGGCAATGAAATACCTCAAACCCATAAAAAAACGTTATCACCTGGGCCTAACAACAGAAGCCTGCCGACCCGGTAGTCATGCGTTCGGATCCCTTTCAGGGTGGGTGTTTGTTTTATTGGAGCCGGATCCTAGGTCGATAGAACCTTAAATGGTACCTCGAAATGACCCGCAGACTACGCAAGTCAATTTCATCTTCCCGTGGTGTAGACGGGGAAATCATGACCGCGAGGTCATGGACCAACCAGCTGTGACGGATTCCCTTTGGCCAGAATTCTTCTGTCCTAAACCTACGATTGGCCTAGCAAGCCGACAGGGGATTTTTCATACTGTTCGTAGAAAAATTAAGAAGGTAGAGAGCTTTAAGTACTTAGGAGATATAATGTCATCAAATGACAAATCAGAAGACGAGATCGAAGGTAGATGCAACAAGGCAAACCAACTCATTGGACAAATGGCACAAATACTAAAGAATAAATACGTGTCAATAGATACTAAGAAAGCATTCTATAACACAATCTTTCTGCCAACTCTATGCTACCAATGGCAAACCTGGACAATGACAGAAATAGAGAAAAGATAAATCACAACAACAGAAATGAGATTCCTCAGAAAAATAGTCAATGTATTAAGAAGAGAGAAAATCAGAAATGAAGAAATCAGGCAGGACAAAAGTTGGGGTTATAGCAGGGCTAGATTTCATCAGAAAACAGTTAATTGGTTTGGCCATGCAACTAGATTATCACCTAAAAGTATACCACAACAAGCAATGATGTACAGACCAAATGAAAGCAGAAGAAGAGGCCGACCACGTAAACGATGGACAGAGGGAATAGAAGAGTCCGTGGGAATCTCGATACACGAAGCCTATAAACAGACACTCTCCCGCTGTTTATGCTTCACCACGAAACAGCAAGGTACAAGAGGAACAAGATGAGATAAGATGCTGTGGTGATAAGAAAGAGACAAACAGCATGGTTTTGTCATCTGATGAGAAGAGGGACATTGGAAAAGATCGTGACGACAGTAAAGATCAGTGGCAGACTAGGAGAAATTATGCTGGATGGATTGAGACGGTGGCATGGAAGCATATCATCAGCAGAGTTGAATCAGAACACCAACGACCGAGATATGGCAAGAGACTGAACGTTTATGTCTGTTGGCAGCAGGGATGGATTAACCATTAGGCAAACAAGGCACGTGCCTAGGGCACCAAGCATTTGGGGGGCACCACAAGTCCTCAAGAAAAATGTGTACATTGTCCCGGTAGCGTAATTGCATGGCATAAGCAAATCGCAAATGTAATATTGAATCGCACATTATTTAACCTTGGTCCCACAACCCGGGGGTAAAATACCCCCCACCCAGTTTTTTTTTTTTTTGGTTGCTATTTTTTATTTTTCTTCAAGATTTTTTTGTGCTATTTTTTGACTCTTCTGGGATATGTTTGTGCTACGTAACGCACTACTGCGTAGCGACAAATTCACTTCCGTTTTGGTCTGCTAGTGAAAACAATTGTGAATAGTGCTAATGTGTTGACGTGTCATTGAATGACTGTACATTTGCATAACGGCTTAGAACTACTTTGCATTTTCGAACATTTGTATAAACTACTTACTGATGTAGATATTACTAATTTAGCTTACACAGCAAAACTTGATTTGACGAAGATAAGGTTAATGGTTACACTTTTTACTTTCGTTTTCGTTTTCATCTAAGGGTTTTTAATTCTAAAAAATCTAATATATATATATATATATATATATATATATATATATATATATATATATATATATATATATATATATATATATATATATATTGTCAGAGTCTCACATGGAGTCGGTAGGAACATAAAGATAGAAGGAAACTCAAGAAGGGACATAATCCCAATACAAGGGAGACACACTCGAATGCTCGAACAATCTAGAGCCTTCGAGAAGGTCAGTTCGCCTACAGCTCCGTGGACACGCTGACCGCGTGCCAGGACCTATTCCACGAGAAGCTCGGGGAGAGTTACAGCCCGTGTCCGAGACACGTTAGAGGGCAGACGCCGACTGGACATCGAACAAGCAACAGGGCTTAACTTAATGGGGGACTTAATAGATTAAACACAAGTGTATTTAGGAGTGTTACGCGCTAAATAGATAGATGATACAGTGTGTTGTAATGATTATGTATGATGGATTTGTTGTGAACTCCTATGATCATGTTTGCCACGTCGCTGGCTTCGAAAACCATTCTTCGCCAGCTTACTGTAAATAAATCATGTCAGATAGTATCAGCACGGAGTTTGTTGCCTGTATGAACCCAAGTTTCATTCCCCTAGGTATCTAGGACGTTGACAGGCTATTTGGGGGCAAGCCGGTTTTGGCAAGCACAAGCTTCACTTTCCCGACAGCTCTTGGTTTTGCCAAGTAAAATATATCAACTTTCATACATAACAAAGTCTAGAACTTTGCAGCTACTATCGTATCATCTATTAATGAGCTATTGTAGTCCCTCTAGAAAAGTAATTAAATTATGATGTTCATGAAATTTGACATTGACATGACTGGACAATTACAGTGACTATTACTAATTATTGTTTGATTCCAACATCAGATTGTTCCGCGAAAGATTGTGTGTATGTAAACTGTCCTCCAGCAGTGGCGAGAAAACAGGAGAACCAAAAAACACTACAGCCAAGAAACCAGTAAATAAGATAAGTCCCATTTCATGCTTATTGTATCTCTCAACGATACTCACCAGTTTTTTTCCATTGATGTACCATTTTTTCTATGTATTGCTATTAATGATATATATATATATGCAAATTTCATAACCATGTGAACTTTTTCGTTAGAAAGTTGGAATGTAAACATTAAGGGATATAAACAATTTTTGTACACCCAAACTATTTCCAAAGGGATTTAATTGCTATAAATTTAACATTAGCTAAAGTTACAAGATGTCAACATTAGAACACTGCATCGAATTAGGAATTAAATTAGGATATACCGCCGATAAACTTTCAGAATGGGCACAAAAGACACATTTAGAAAACATAGCACGAGAAGACAGGGCAGCGGAAAGAGAAGAGAAAAAGATGCAAGCGGAAAGAGAAGAGAAAAAGATGCAAGCGGAAAGAGAAGAGAAAAAGATGCAAGCGGAAAGAGAAGAGAAAAAGATGCAAATAGAAGCTGCGAGCAAACAAGCGCAATTAAACGCAGTCATAAAAAAGTTAGAATTAGAAACACAATTAAAATTGAAACAAATGGAAATTGACCCCAACTTAGAAATTTCAGTAAACAAGTTAAGGAGTAAGGAAGAGGAACAAAAATACAACAAATATAAAGGCTTAGTCAAACCTTTTTGCTTCGGGGATTCAATAAGCGCATACTTAGAGAACTTCGAGTGTTTGATGTCATACCATAATGTTTCAAAGGTCGATTGGGCGTTTATTCTGATGAGAAATGTAGCATTAGAGCCCTTAAAAGTGATAGAAACAATTCCACAAGACACGAGGAAAGATTACGACTATTTAAAACAAAGAATACTACAACATTTTTTATTAGATACAGCAGACTATCAGTTGCAGTTTTCAAAATTGGCGCCATCACCCAACTAAACGTTCATAGACTACGTGTCTACAGTCCAAGACATTTGTACAAAATGGATAACCTCAGCGAAAACAAATAACTACTATGATAAACTAAAAGACCTAATAATAATGGATAGGATCATGAACACCATACCAACTCCTTTCTCGAAATTTCTAAGACAAAGTGATTGTAAGACTATCCAAGAAATTTAGTGTGAATAGTATATGTTCAACATGTTGTCGTTTATTTGTAAATGTTCCTTGTGTGCTACGGAGCATTGTCAAATGTAAGTTTTTGGGTGACGTGAGCCCCGCGGACTTGGCCGGCGGGCCCCGCGCGCCAAAATAGAGGTAATGCATATTTCACAGCGAACCGTGATATTTTTCAACTAAATATGAGTCAGAATGAAACAGCAGCTGTCACAAACACCAAATATTCAAAACCAAATGAGAATAGGTTCAAACAACGCTCTAAATTTACAAAACCAGTCCTGTGTCAATACTGTCACTTGACCTACGAACAGTACGCAATTTGTGACAAATCACCAACGTATCCACATCACCTTCAAATGATGGTGGAAAAACAAAAACAAAAGAAACGCGTATAAGAGAGCGGTCAAATGTTACTTTTGTCTCGCTTACGGGCATTATTCAGGACGTTGCGACGGTCGCAAGATGATGAAGCAGGCCAATGCTGCATTGCTAGATACATCTACGGATGAAGAAATTGAAGAACTGAATGAATGTGACATCTAGAATGAAAGTGCGAATGAGTCAGGGAATGCGGTAGAAATCATTAACACCATCAATAATAACACCTGTAATACGTGCAGAAAATTTCAGTTGGATACAACCTTGGAATGTGGCCATACAATCCCGATATTCACTGAAATGGCCAACGCAGCCTTAGCGTCTAAAGGCAAGTTAAAATTTGTAATAGGGTTTGTGAATAACAAACTATGTACATTAATGTGTGATAGCGGAGCGACTCTTTGTGTAATTAAAAGAACATTAATTAATGACAAAGACTACACACACAACGACGTGACATGTCGCACATTCGCAGGCACCATCGAAAAATACCCCCTAGCACTGGCCGAAATTCAGACACCTTTTCTGTCAGGACAAGTGCTATGCGCAGTATTAGAAAATCCCTGCGCTGATATTATTCTTGGAAATCTTCCTAATATAAGATCCTGTTCTGAAGAAGAAATCAGAGAATGGGAACAACAAAACTGCACCCTGTCACGAATTTGCAGCCTTTACTTCCCAGAACAATTTTCGGTTTACTTTTGATAGGCCATGTAGAGGATCAACAGACGAACAAAACTGTTTTCTCTATATTCAAGGCTATACTGTCTTGACGTAAGCTTGCAAAACTTGCAAGTAAACAAACCACCAGGAATGGCTTTCTATTTGGGAAGTTAATTTGACACCAGTACCGGTCACCCCCAGAGGTTATCAATCCAGCCAGACTGGAGGGCAGACTCAGGGGACTGAATAGGTAATTAAAACCAACCAGGCATGACGCAAGCAAACCTGGTTTACCAACAGAGTTGTAAACTGGCTGTTGACCATGAGAACCTAATTGTTCCCTTGACATGACACCTGATAAGCATAGCTAGGAAATCGCCCAACCGCGATGGCTGACCTCCATCTGGTAGAGACTAGAGGTGCAAGGTGTGAAATCACTGATAAGACTCAGGGGGCTAATAATTGTCAGACCCACAGGTGTGAAGGCTAGTGTGCATGCAGAAAGAATTTTTATGACTGGACAGACTTGGAGATAATTGCAATTAACGTCAGGGGGAGATAAGAAGAATTTATGAATGGAATTCCTGGGAGATAAGTGTCTACTGCTAGGCTAGGTATAAAAACCCACGCTAGACCTGTTCCCTTTAGATTAAGTCTGACTTCAGAACAGGTAGGCAGCCAGCTCAATGTTTGTAGTCATATGTATGATTCTTATGTTGCTAGATTTCACTAGGAGAATTATTTCTTAGTAACTAGTCAGTCTATATCTGACATAGGTTATTTCAATAAATATCATTGTCTAAGTATACTTTTAGGTGTCTTGGTAGATGCTTGTCATTTCTTTGTACACTATCCTAGTTGCCTTTTGGTGTGTGCATTTGTTGTACAGAATATAGTCAACTGACTATTTCTTTAATTCTTACCACAGCAGTAACTAAGTGGTGATTAAACCGGGCAGATCAGCAAATATGGCTGGTCTGTGTGGTCACTTCAATTAGACTTGTTGTATATCTCATTTTGTAGCTATACAATATTAGTACTCATTAATAATGCCTGATGCTATTATGTTGAGTATCATTAGATGTCCATCTTGAAGTAATATAATGTTTACGGATATGTTGGATGTATGTATGTGTAATTTCATATGAATATACGATGCTAGGAATATGCTTCGTACATATTCTTTTTGTGTATATACGTCTCATTTCGTATACATACAAACTAACTAGTGCATTATGCTATGATGTTAAAGTATCATAATATGTCTAGTTTAATCAATATGTTTATGTGTATTGGATGTTTGATATATTGATTTGTCATATGCAAACCTACCAATATGAAGTGTTATGCTATTGTCTGCGCATTGGCACATTGGCCAACGATTGTGTTGGAAGCAGAGGTGTAATGGTACAGACATTACCCACAATTGGTATAGGGTATATGGTGCTAAACTTTCTCAGTGTATTGTGGGCGTGCGTTCACGGTAATGCATGGGAACCTGGCACAGCTACTGGTCACGGCTTGTAAGCCCGGATGACCCGGCATTATTATAATACCATTACCGATCCTGTGAGCTGCTAAACCAACTTTGGACGGAGCGGCTGTACGACACAGAATTTCTGTATTAGCGACATGGACATGGGGCGGCAGAAATGTAATCATTACAGGCGTGTGAGACAATTGAAAAGCCCGTCCCAGACTAAAGACAGTAGGGAGAAGGAGGATGGTGAACACAGTAGAGCTGGAAGATAAACTTGGCCAGACTGGTCATTGTATATGTTTGTGTTATGATATGTTTTAATTAGGATTGCGCTGATGTAGAATTAGATATAACACATTCTCGACTTTCTTTCAAGCTCTCACAAGGAGCACCTATGTTACAGATCTCAAGAACGAGTGAAGACTAGGTAGAGTTAGGACTGGCAGGAGTCAGAATACCGGCAAGCTGTTTTTTTTTTTTTTTGAGTCTACTGGAGAGTGGGGATCTGGACCACAGATCCAGATAGATCAAGTAACAAGTTACGTAATGTTTCTCATCACTATCTATATGATATGATCATCATCATCATCATCATTTTGAATAACATCCAATGTTTAATATGATTAGTAAATAAATGTTGTAGTATTGTAACTCATAGTTCTGTCATTATATTTTTTTTCCAATTGTGCATACGTGTTGTGTTGGAACATTGGTGGGGGTTCACTAACACACCAAGGAAAGGAGCAGTCAGGGAGAAAACCTGTACTAGGATAGTTGTCCTTAAACTTTAATTCAGACTTAAAAATCTATCCTAGCTAACCTTCTCTTTCCTATTCCTTGGCGAATATTCAGCACAGTTCATTTCAATTTTGTAACGAGCCACTTAGAGCTGTACGTTGGATATTCATGGGCCTAATCTATAGTTCAGCCATATAGATTTTGTCCCTAGTCAGTTTCTGACTATTTGGGGTTGCTCTCAAGTGAATAATACTTTCATCTAGCCGGTGGGGCACCCCGACATCTGACAGATTGGGGTCCAGTCCGCGATCCTGAACCAGGATTCTAGTAATCATAGTGATTCTACTAGACCCTAGACATATGAGTTTTAAAAATTAACTCTTGTAATCTTCAATCATCAAAATAGACTATCATCAAATGTAGCTACTTTTAGTTGAGGAAGTTACAGAGTACAGATATAACTTTTCAAAAGTGTATAACAGATAAGAACTTATGAGAAAACTACCATCACCTATCATTTAGTGTATCATTCATCATTTAATCATAGCTGATCACTTTAATCATATTTACATTTATGTGTTTGATGATTTAAGTGCTTGACTGATTTGCCATTTTATGCTTACTTATGCCATTTTCATTATGACATGTATGCAGTGCATTTTAATATTTAATTAGGTAAATATTACTATTGATTACTGTGTAGTATATCTCTCACACTTACTTCACTGCTGTCGCCAGGTACTACTTGAATATTATTTTCAGTTGTCTTTCACTGCTGAGGCTAAACTATACACATTGGATAGCGTAGACTGTCAGTAGTTAACTCTTGTCGTTCTAGCGTATATATGATTTTTGATATATACATAGGAGCTTACCTGAATATAGTCATTAGCAATTATGGTCTTGCTTGACCGGAATATTGAAGAGGACATGCAGGCGCGCGAAGATTTCTCAGAGACCGCGAGAGGGTGGGGCATAAGAGAAGGCTTAAAGGGGGAGCAACTAGAAACATATATCATAGCAGAGTTAGAATGGTGGGACCAAGAAGAAGAAATGATGTTTAAAAGACATGAGTTCTTTGAAGTACAAGAGCGTAGCAAAACTGAAGGAGAAGAGATGGAGAAAACGCATAGGGAAGCATTCACTGCAGAGAAGCTAACCTTTCTAGCGGAACATAAGGTAGGAGATATGGATGCTCACCCAACCAGGAAGGAAGGGACATCTTTGCCACCCACCGTGGAATCAGAGTTAGTGGACCGGGAACTACAGGTTCTCATTCGACCCAGTCCTAAACGGAAAAGAGGGAAGAAAAAACGTGCCAAAGTCACTTCAAACAGTCACAAACGTGATAACTGTTTGCACCACGGCAATAGTCGTTTGACAGTAGAGGACCTTCAGGAAAACCACTTGACTGCTACGAGAAATGAATCTCGAGAGAAAGAGGAACTGAAGACAACCTTTAATGAGGTCGCAGACGGAGACCTAGCCGATTCTCACATTCCCTTCTGTTCACAGAATCACGAAGTGGAATTACATCTGACTGAAATAGGGAGGAAGGAAGAAACGGAATCCCAGGTGAATTTCATTACTGCAACGCGGGAAGAATCACTAATTATCAGTTCAGATAATTTGCCTACTAACAGTTACCCAGAGGACAACTGTTCGTACCACAAGATATGTGGTTTAACTGGTCCGCCAGCACAAGACTCCCAGGAATCTCATTTTACTTCAACGAGGGGTGAAACTCAAGAAGATGAGGACCTGAGGACATCTTTTAAACAGGTCGGAGATGGAGAGGTAACCGACCTTATTATTCCCTTCAGCTCAGGCAAGCAAGAAGTGGGATTAAATTTGACTGAAGATAGGGATGAAGGACGATCCAGAACCCCTTGTGATCTTTGAGGCTGCAGCTCAGGACAAGACACTAGATCTCAGTTCAAATGATTTACCTAATGTGATGGATTGCTTAGACACCAGCCCACCACAGGATTTACCTCAACTGGACTTAGCCCATGAAAGCACGACCAGAGAGGAACATCCAGACCAGGAAACATTTCCAGTTGTTATCTCACGAGTATACCAGTTCGGAGACTCAGGAAACACAGGGAATTGTCATGAGCCAGAATATGGACTCTGATATTGTGCAGACAACATTGTCTGTAGTTGCTAAAGAAGAAAATTCTTTGCACAAGATGGAGGAAGAAACGCCTATCATCTCATTAGCTGAAGTTATCAGGGAATTCCAGCAACAGGGACCTGAAGTAACAGAAGTCAAGAGTGGGTTGGAATCAACACTCTTAGGACTAAATCTACCCTTCAGTCAGGTCGATTTGATAGGAGTAGATCAGCTATTTGTGGATACTTTATTCAAAAGTAACTCCACTTTATCGCCCTGGAGTAACTATGTTATTTCTCAAGGCATGGACAACTTGGCACACTAAATTTCCAATTTCTAGCACGGTTTGTACAAGAAACTCTAATGCAGAGAAACTCAGCCCGTTAACTGATTATCAGGGGAAGAAACCGCGACACCGAGGAGGGAAGATTGTTACGCCCGACTTTGAAGGAGGAAAGCGCCAGTTGAATTTATATCATGGGACCATGATGTGTAACATTATTCCTTTCAAAAGGAAGATATTGATGGATCGGTTAAGGATCTTTAAAGGATGGAGGAAAATCACGGAGACAAGCTTCGCTGTGGGCAGCTTATGCAAGACTTCACTATGGGGACATCCTCGGCTGAAAGGATTAAATCACGTGAGGGAGTGGACTAAGACAGTCGCCCACAGGCGAAGAAGAATCCCGTTGATTGTGATCTTTCCCAGAGGGGTAAAAATACAACCTCCTGACAATTACCGGATTTTACCAAGCTATTGCATGGAATCCCGGCCAAAAACCAGGTACAAGGACCTATCCAAGTATCTTTGGGTTATGGAAATGGGACGTCTTTATGCAGATGCAGGACAACCCACTGCCACAAGGAATATTGGAAACCTTTAGGCAGATACAGAACGGAGAGTGCTTAGGCATTATTCTGGGATGTACGGCGTGCTTTGACAAAAGATTTCTGGCAGAAACTTTTTTTAAGGGGGAAGCTCTGTCACGAATTTGCAGCCTTTACTTCCCAGAACAATTTTCGGTTCACTTTTGATGGGCCATGTAGAGGATCAACAGACGAACAAAACTGTTTTCTCTATATTCAAGGCTATACTGTCTTGACGTAAGCTTGCAAAACCTGCAAGTAAACAAACCACCAGGAATGGCTTTCTATTTGGGAAGTTAATTTGACACCAGTACCGGTCACCCCCAGAGGTTATCAATCCAGCCAGACTGGAGGGCAGACTCAGGGGACTGAATAGTAATTAAAACCAACCAGGCATGACGCAAGCAAACCTGGTTTACCAACAGAGTTGTAAACTGGCTGTTGACCATGAGAACCTAATTGTTCCCTTGACATGACACCTGATAAGCATAGCTAGGAAATCGCCCAACCGCGATGGCTGACCTCCATCTGGTAGAGACTAGAGGTGCAAGGTGTGAAATCACTGATAAGACTCAGGGGGCTAATAATTGTCAGACCCACAGGTGTGAAGGCTAGTGTGCATGCAGAAAGAATTTTTATGACTGGACAGACTTGGAGATAATTGCAATTAACGTCAGGGGGAGATAAGAAGAATTTATGAATGGAATTCCTGGGAGATAAGTGTCTACTGCTAGGCTAGGTATAAAAACCCACGATAGACCTGTTCCCTTTAGATTAAGTCTGACTTCAGAACAGGTAGGCAGCCAGCTCAATGTTTGTAGTCATATGTATGATTCTTATGTTGCTAGATTTCACTAGGAGAATTATTTCTTAGTAACTAGTCAGTCTATATCTGACATAGGTTATTTCAATAAATATCATTGTCTAAGTATACTTTTAGGTGTCTTGGTAGATGCTTGTCATTTCTTTGTACACTATCCTAGTTGCCTTTTGGTGTGTGCATTTGTTGTACAGAATATAGTCAACTGACTATTTCTTTAATTCTTACCACAGCAGTAACTAAGTGGTGATTAAACCGGGCAGATCAGCAAATATGGCTGGTCTGTGTGGTCACTTCAATTAGACTTGTTGTATATCTCATTTTGTAGCTATACAATATTAGTACTCATTAATAATGCCTGATGCTATTATGTTGAGTATCATTAGATGTCCATCTTGAAGTAATATAATGTTTACGGATATGTTGGATGTATGTATGTGTAATTTCATATGAATATACGATGCTAGGAATATGCTTCGTACATATTCTTTTTGTGTATATACGTCTCATTTCGTATACATACAAACTAACTAGTGCATTATGCTATGATGTTAAAGTATCATAATATGTCTAGTTTAATCAATATGTTTATGTGTATTGGATGTTTGATATATTGATTTGTCATATGCAAACCTACCAATATGAAGTGTTATGCTATTGTCTGCGCATTGGCACATTGGCCAACGATTGTGTTGGAAGCAGAGGTGTAATGGTACAGACATTACCCACAATTGGTATAGGGTATATGGTGCTAAACTTTCTCAGTGTATTGTGGGCGTGCGTTCACGGTAATGCATGGGAACCTGGCACAGCTACTGGTCACGGCTTGTAAGCCCGGATGACCCGGCATTATTATAATACCATTACCGATCCTGTGAGCTGCTAAACCAACTTTGGACGGAGCGGCTGTACGACACAGAATTTCTGTATTAGCGACATGGACATGGGGCGGCAGAAATGTAATCATTACAGGCGTGTGAGACAATTGAAAAGCCCGTCCCAGACTAAAGACAGTAGGGAGAAGGAGGATGGTGAACACAGTAGAGCTGGAAGATAAACTTGGCTAGACTGGTCATTGTAGTAGTTTGTGTTATGATATGTTTTAATTAGGATTGCGCTGATGTAGAATTAGATATAACACATTCTCGACTTTCTTTCAAGCTCTCACAAGCAGCACCTATGTTATAGATCTCAAGAACGAGTGAAGACTAGGTAGAGTTAGGACTGGACAGGATCGTCAGAATACCGGCAAGCTGTTTATTTTTTGAGTCTACTGGAGAGTGGGGATCTGGACCACAGATCCAGATAGATCAAGTAACAAGTTACGTAATGTTTCTCATCACTATCTATATGATATCATCATCATCATCATTTTGAATAACATCCAATGTTTAATATGATTAGTAAATAAATGTTGTAGTATTGTAACTCATAGTTCTATCATTATATTTTTTCCAATTGTGCTTACGTGTTGTGTGTGTACATTGGTGGGGGTTCACTTACACACCAAGGAAAGGAGCAGTCAGGGAGAAAAACCTGTACTAGGATAGTTGTCCTTTAACTTTAATTCAGACTTAAAAATCTATCCTAGCTAACCTTCTCTTCCTATTCCTTGGCGAATATTCAGCACAGTTCATTTCAATTTTGTAACGAGCCACTTAGGAGCTGTACGTTGGATATTCATGGGCTTAATCTAGTAGTTCAGCCATATAGATTTTGTCCCTAGTCAGTTTCTGACTATTTGGGGTTGCTCGCCAGTGAATAATACTTTCATCTAGCCGGTGGGGCACCCCGACTTCTGACACACCCAAAAAGCAAACAGTGATTCTAGAACTAAAGAACACATTTGCATGTCTCAAACTGCCAAAAACAAAAGGTAGACCACCGATGACGGGATTCGAAACGAATTCACAGAGGTGCATAACACAGGAGCGGTTGAATCTTGCAATGACACCATCAGCATAAAACCTCGAATTGAGGATGCAACCAAACACGAAATTGTGAACCTGTAAATGTGCAACAACAGACAGAATACGCCAATGTAGCGACGAAACACATGACACACAAAACCCATATAAAAAAAAACTCAACAGAGACAACAGGGGACACTAACCGGACTAACAGAAACGACACTGTCAATAACATCGATGACAATTTTGCTTTAGCGACACATTCTCTGAATAACGGAAACGACGAAGTCAACGACACAATAGCAACCACTCTTCTTAATCATGACAAACAGCTTTACGAGTCATTACAAACCGAGTCGACTTCTTTAAAGTACTCTCAACCGAAATCATATTATCTGACAAACAACAATGACAAAAGCACAGCAACGACAGTACGTCGTAACGACACTACTACACAAGACAATGAAGACAACTTCACATTACAGACAGTTTCTCGTGAAGACAAAACCGCAGTTACCAAACCAACAACCGAGAGAACTCATAATTTCCAACTTTATGAGTCGAAACAATTTGTTTCTCTGAGAACAATAAACAATTACGGCATTAATTCAAAGAAACATAACCAAGGAATACAAAGATATCCAAGAGACACTACTAGTGACACAGAAATATTATTGACAAACAAGTGTCATTATTGTGTTCATCGCAAATTTGTCATCTATCAAGGACACATAAATCTAACATAGAAACAACACATAAAGCTGCAGAAAGTTATGCAGATACAGAAATAACACCATCAAGCAACATTCAAACAGTATGCAAATAAACAAACACAAACAATTGACTGCACACAAAATCAAAGTCAGAAACGATTGCATACAAACAAACTGCTTTATCGCATGAACAAAAACACCAAACGATGCAGGCCTAAATCCATCAGTACAAAGACTACCATTGTTAACTCACCATCCACCAATTTACCATATAAATACAGCAATTTCTTCGAAACACACAACTCAACCAACAAAAGTAAACAATCACATTCACCAAGCAGTAGAATGAACAGAGACAAATCACTGACACTCTTCCTACTTTTGCTGTTAACGCAACTTCAAACATTACCTACCTTTCAAAATGAATCTTTCACCACTATCCGGATAACAAACAAATTGTTCATCATATTTACCATCTCATTCATATACCAATCAACTTTGCGCCAAATTGATAGAGCAAAAACCATGCTACAGTTCATTAACTCCTGTTGGTGCAAAATTTTTCATATAACTTTGATATATGCCTATAGTAAATTTATTTTCACTCTTACATTATTGAGACGTATTTTTACATCGATACCTATACAATTATGTAATATGTGCAATTGTAAGAGTATCCGTTTAGAGGATGCAATGTGCAAATTGAAAACCATTTTTTCGAATCCACCCCTATTGAGATTATCAAACATAGATTAACCATTTATATTAACTACAGATGCAAGTGCGATCGCCATTGGAGGATGTCTGATGCAGGAATACGAACACGTGAGATACCCGATCCTGTATGTCAGCCGTAAACTGAAAACAGCGGAAATCAAGTATTTGACAGCTGAATTGGAGGCACTAAGTTTGGTTTTTTGTATTAGTCGTTTATCTAAGTTCCTCTTAGGTTCCCAGGTCGTTGTCTTGACGGGTAAGGCGCCACTGCTGGTAATTAAAGAAGGTACGGATAATGTAATTGCCGACATACTATCACAATTACCCAATGCACCAGTAGATTAACACTATTTACATTAATTAGTGGCCATATGATAAGCTGTGATATTTTAGTCTGTTGCATAAAAGAGTGTACCTCTACACTTACTGTAGAACTTTAATTTAGAAGTGTCGACAGCTGATTTAATACTCTACTTATAGCTATCACAGACATGAAACTTTGATAACCGTTAACTATATTGGGCCACATTGGCAATTAGCAGTACATCAAAAACATTCCGAACTGTGGATATTAACATTTGCGAAGTTATTTCATCAATCACTGAACTAAAAGGTACCATGCGAATATTAATAACTGTGCATACGCGTGATTTCAATTGACTCGCAAACTAACGGAACAGAACATCGCACATACAAACAGCGATATACTTAACCGATTACGACATATGGGAGACAACACAACAATGTGACACCAAAACGTTACCTACGAACTGTAACCATTATTGGAACAACACACGGACGAAAGAACGACAACACACGGATCGTCGTTGGAGTTAATTAATTTAATGTTATTAGTTAAATATGTATTACATTTGTGCTTTATTATATACATAAAATATTCATCATTCATTGGCACCTTGCCGTCTTGACAGACGATAGTTTGTGCTCTAAAAAGGCATAATAACTTTTAACTATGGCGGTAGCGAGTGTGACTGATAAGGCCAATTTGCGCTGTAAATGTCCGTTCACAGTGGGTGCATGTGAATACGTGGTCATTTCCACCATCATGCACCATCTTACGTCTCAAGCGCTTGGTGTGTGACTTTTCTGCAATAATTTTCTCCTTTGACTTTATTCCATTTCTGATATTTGCCCTCCATGCAACACGTTCAGCGGCGACTTGCTCCCAATGTGCATTATCAATGCCTGTATCAATCATGTCCCGCTTACACACATCTTTGTATACATAAAATATGTGAACATGTAAATTGTACATTTTCTATCATAATATGTCACAAACATTCTCATTCATAGTTAAAACTTTCTCCCAATACAATTGTTGCAATTTAACTTATAAACCATTTCTTATCACCAGTACAGATAGTACTTGATGCTTTGAATATAGCATATCGCCAGTTTCCTTTTTTCTAAGGGAGACAACATTTACCTCACCTTATATTTTAACAAATTATTATATTGAATGAAAGGTGTGCGAATCAGAGAGTGAATGAATTAAATGAGAGAGCGATATACTGAGCGGACAAATTGTACGCAACATTTACCTCACCTTATATTTTAACAAATTATTATATTGAATGAAAGGTGTGCGAATCAGAGAGTGCATGAATTAAATGAGAGAGCGATATACTGAGCGGACAAATTGTACGCAAAAAGTATTTATTTTAATTTGTCTGCGTTTTGAGTGTAAAATGTAACACTTGTCTAAAATTGTGTATACATGTTTAGTGTTAGATAAAATAGGTTCACTCTAAGAATCTCTGTTTGAATACCCTGTACATGCGTTACACAGATTACGTAATTCATGACAAGGGATATTGCAGCTCGTGACACTTAGAGATGTACTACACACCACATACACACAGGTAGCACACACTTTAGACATTAGGTAGGACAGACTCATAAAACTAAACACTAACAATTAAATCACACACATTTTATTAGAGCAAGTAACAAAGCAGTAAAAACACTAACAGGCAAACAGGAACATTAGTAGTTACTTGTGAGAAAACAAGAGTACATATATATATTCAGCACTATAAAACATACAGAAGTAAAAGTGTATCAAAATACACATTCAGGACAAGAATTGCAAGTGTTCTTAAATAAGCCAAGACAATTTGTCTTGTTAAACCTCTCTAACACAGAGTTTAATATCTGGGTATCAAATGGATACTTCTCCCCCGATGTGTCTCCACCTTGACGTGGTGGGGGAGCTTGCGTGTCCCATAGACCCCATTTGCTTGCCGATGGGTGAAAAATTACATATCGGACAGCTTATGGGATAGGGACCAGACTAAGAGAGACACAACCTGCTGCTCTGCAGGCATAGACTGAGGATAGCAGTCAAAATTTAAATGAGGTGCTCAAAGGCAGAATTTCTTGGTCCGGACAAAACTCTTAAGGCTCCCTGTCGAGGGCTGTGGCTGAACGCCTCTAAGCCACAAACCCTCGGATCTTAGAGCCAGGCTGATACCCGTCTACCGGAAAATAGAAACATGATACTGAACAAGCTACATGCTCAGGTCTGATACATGTTCGAAGGCTCCCAGCTGGGGGATATGAGAGTTTCCCGGATGAAGGGGCCTGGCCGTTTCCCGTTCACTGCTGCACGAAGGTAAGGTGCTGAGCCGGCAGCACATGTAGCCTACCTCGTGAGCGAGTACAAAAAAGTCAGAAAAGTGCCCCAGTCGAAGGGTTACGGAAACTGTCTGTATCTAACTCATAGAGAGTGTAGACAAAAGTGGAAGAATGTGTCTCATCAACGCGAAATGGAACGCACGGCGAGCGAACCTATTGCGTGGTCTGAAGTCACAAGCAAAAGCTTACCGAGTGGATGTCACTCGCAGTCTGACCGCTCCTGGTGTGTGATTGAGCGATCAGTGGCAAGTGGGATGCCCAACACATGGAAGTGAGGAACTAAAGCAGCCATGAGCAGGACGTGGAAACTCCTTGGGTGAGCCCAGTCTCAGAGCAATATGTGCCGGCTCTGCAATTATGGAAGCCTCCTTGGATAGCGAGATAATGCCCATGGTCTGCCCCTGCCTTCCCTTGAGGGCAGACCACGATATCGTTGATCGTTCTATCTTGACCAGCTGAGATGTGGGTGACATTACAACAGTCTAACGTGTCTCGAAACCAGAGGAAGGCTAACCTCACTAAAAAATGCCCGCCGGAAGTCGGAAGTGTCGTCCTACGGGTGGCAAACTAAAAATTGACACTACGCATTTACGTCCGAGTGAAATGTCTCGTCCGAATGTCTCCCGTGCTAGGAACAGCTCTGACTACCTAGTTTCCGAATGCCGCTCTTGTTCGGAACAGCTCTGACTAGGTAGTTTTCCGAATGTCCGCCGTGCCTGGAACAGCTCTGATGGGTACAGGGACAAGCACATGTCCGAAAACTCGCTTAGTGGAAACCAACCGCAGAACTGACTGGTTTGTGCAGGAACGGCCCAGAGCGAGCGAAATGCCCAATATATTGAAGTGAGGAATTAAAACAGCCATGAGCAGGACGTGACGATTCCCTCGGTAAACCCAGCACCAGAGCGCTATGTGCCGGCTCTGCAATTATGGAAGCCACCCAGGATGGCGGAAAATGCTATGGACTGTCCCTGCCTTCACTTGAGGGATGACCGTGTAGTCTTCGACTGTTCCAACTAGACCAGCTGAGATGTGGACAGTACCACAAAAGTGAGAGTCTCCCAGGATTGCTAACCTGGTCAAAAATGCACGCTAAAAGTCGGATGTGTTGGCCTGAGGGTTTCGACCCGAGGGTGCCTAACCAGACACACCGCAATCACATCTGAAAAAATCACTCCGGATGAACGCAAAGAAGAAGAAGAAATGGATACTTGAGAAGGGCGCGGTTGCAAACACAACTAGAAGCATCAGGGAACTTCGGTCGGATAAGCATGTTTAAGGATATGGAAGAGATAGGGGCTCTTCAGCAATCCTCCTGGATTGTTGTACGGGGAAATACATGAGTTAATAGTGCAAATATATAGATGGCCAGGTTCCCATCCACGAAACTACCAAACACCAACTTCATGTGATCCTATGACAGAATTAGTGCAGACTAATTACCATATACTAACCCATAGAAGCGGGGGAGGGGGACCGCTGTCAGAGTCTCACATGGAGTCGGTAGGAACATAAAGATAGAAGGGAACTCAAGAAGGGACATAACCCCAATACAAGGGAGACACACTCGAATGCTCGAACAATCTAGAGCCTTCGAGAGCATAGGTTAGTTCGCCTACAGCTCCGTGGACACGCTGACCGCTTGTCAGGACCTGTTCCACGAGAAGCTCGGGGAGAGTTACAGCCCGTGTCCGAGACACGTTAGAGGGCAGACGCCGACTGGACATCGAACAAGCAACAGGGCTTAACTTAAGGGGGACTTAATAGATTAAACACAAGTGTATTTAGGAGTGTTACGCGCTAAATAGATAGATGATACATTGTGTTGTAATGATTATGAATGATGGATTTGTTGTGAACTCCTATGATCATGTTTCGCCACGTCGCTGGCTGCGAAAACCATTCTTCGCCAGCTTACTGTAAATAAATCATGTCAGATAGTATCAGAATGGAGTTTGTTGCCTGTATGAACCCAAGTTTCATTCCCCTAGGTATCTAGGACGTTGACATATATATATATATATATATATATATATATATATATATATATATATATATATAGTATATATATATATATATATATATATATATATATATATATATATATATATATATATATATTCATTGGCACCTTGCCGTCTTGACAGACGATAGTTTGTGCTCTAAAAAGGCATAATAACTTTTAACTATGGCGGTAGCGAGTGTGACTGATAAGGCCAATTTGCGCTGTAAAATGTCCGTATACAGTGGGTGCATGTGAACACGTGGTCATTTCCACCATCATGCACCATCTTACGTCTCAAACGCTTGGTGTGTGACTTTTCTGCAATAATTTTCTCCTTTGACTTTATTCCATTTCTGATATATATATATATATATATATATATATAGATATAATATATATATATATATATATATATATATATATATATATATATATATATATATATATATATATATAGACATCTATTGGTAGTTAGTGTTGAAGGAGTTCATTACTGCGCTTTAAATATGCTTTTATCGATTTTGATAAAGCAATTATTGATAGGGGCCTGAGTATATTATTCCTTAGCCTTATTTTGCATAATTTTCTAATATTTATGTAAATACATTTTCGTTTTAAAAAATGTAATTATGAATAATCGGAAAATGATACCTTAGCATACCCACTTATATTGATTATATTATTTATTCATTTTTCATTTACAGCTTTTCACATACTTTTTTTTTTCAGAATCAGACCCCAAGATGAAATGTGTTCAGTTAAGTGGTGCACAAAAGAGAGAACTAGCTAAACAAAAAGAGCATACTGTTTCAGTTGTAAAAGCTAAGAGCAGAAAATTAACGAATTATTTAGTTTCGGTTAAGCAACAGGTGGAACAGGATTTTACTGACACTATCAACCCTCTTGATAAGTCTACTATAGGCTGTTCTGCAAATCCAGACACTGCATTAGTGCTTGAAAATGAAATTTGTGGTGACCCACTTCAGTCTGCTGAAGATGATGATAAAGATGAAGATGATAAAATAAATCAAGCAGTAGATCCAGGACTGTGGATTGACTTTTCGGCTGATGATGTGGCTTACTGGGTTGACTGTGGGCCCACTAACTGTCAGCATCATTATGGTCCCTTTGATCAATCTTGCCGTATTTATCCTGAAGGAAAAATAACAAGATATTGTTCTCAAAAACTCTTCTATGGCACAAAAGCAAATGGTGAGCAGTACAGGAGAGAATGGTTATTGTATTCACCATCCACAGGATCTGTGTACTGTTTTGTTTTTAAACTTTTTGCGTCTAAAGGTTCCACAAGTTTGGCTGATAAAAATGGGTTCAGTGACTGGAAAAATAACATTCAAGTTGATAATCATGAACAAAGCGCTATTCATAAAGACTGCATGTTAACATACCTAGCTCGTAGACAAGGCTCCGGTCTACTACAAAAGCTAGAAGAGCACATAAACGAAGAGTACATTTACTTGGAACATGTTTTGAGGCGAGCAGTAGCGGTTATTTGTACTATAGCTGAGCGTGGTCTGGCTTTTAGAGGGAAAAATGAAAAATTTTGATCTTTACAAAATGGAAATTATCTAGGGTTGCTGGAGTCGGTCAGTCAGTTTGATCCATTTTTAGCATCACACATTGCGAAATCTGGAAATTCTGGAAAAGGAAATCCTTCTTATTTATCAGGGAGCGTCTCATTTAATTCATATTCGGCCCCTGCTCCCGTTCCCAAAAAAGACGACCCGGCCCGACGTCGCCCAGTTCCTGATGGTGAGCGTCTCATTTAATTCACATAAGTAGTCATATAAGCTCCAGTTCCCGTTCCCGGAAATATGGCGAACAGATTGGAAGAGAATAATCTTCATCCCAATAACTAAATAGGGCAATCTGAATCTACTGAACGTAAACTTACCAAGATATCACGAAAACGCAATAAATGCTGGGATGACTGTATAGATGTCGAAGAGAAATAATAAGATGAGTTAGAAAATTTTCATGTATCTAATAGATGCATTATTTTATGAAAACTTTGAAAATGCCTTAAAGATGTTATTGTAACAGTAAGGGAGTTCTGGGGTATTATTGGGATTTAGTGGGAAACACAGATACAGCACGATTGAGCATTGAGACTGAAAGGGGTGAGAGATGCTCAATCGTGACGTATTGGGTTGGCAAGGGGAGTTGAGATCCGGCCTTTGACTTGAGTGGAAGTTAACATCAGACCTTTGTCATCATGTACAAATAAACTTTATACTATCAACTGAAACCACGTCTTGCGAGTCTCTGTGAGGCTGTTACAGAGCTCGAAATGGTGCCGCTTAACCACGATACTGGATTTGGCCGTCGCGGACGCAATCCGAAGTACTAGGAAACCTTCAAAGGAATCCAGACCAGACTGCCTAAAAAGGTATTTAGAACAGACGTTTTCTCGAGTCAGTTTTAAAAGGAGCTACTGTCTGTTCGAGGTTTTTATCAAAGTCGGGAACCGCTTGTTATTGTTCCATGCTCCGGTCAATTAACTCCTAGAAACAGTTTCGGCACGTGGTGGAACAACCAGTGAAGTGATGCCCAGTAAAATTCAGTAATCTGCAAATACAGAGGCCGAAAGCCCGCCCAGGGGTGGTCCTCTGTAAGGCTGTTACAGAGACTTGAGATAACAAATTTACAACTCAAGAGGCTTGATATAGCCGTCGCTTTCCATAGTACTTAGCGTTATCAACGGGCTTGCCATAGCCGTTGTCTGAACTTTAGCGTTATCAAAGGGCTTGCCATAGCCGTTGTCTGAACTTCAGCGTTATCAAGGGGCTGGTCATAGCCGTTGTCTGAACTCTAGCGTTTCAAAAAGGGCTTACCATAGCCTGAGTTTTGCTAATTTCAAATCGCCAGCCACCTACGTTGTCGCTATCTCAAGACGTCGATGATGTACCCCACCCGGGGTGAAAACAAACGCTAGAAATCTCAGATGGGACCCGACCAGGGGTTGAAGATTATCCCGGCATCCCTAGAGAAGTGACGAAATTACCTGGGGGAAGAAACAGACTACCTGAACTCTGCCACCTGAACTCCGCGACTGATTTTCAGCTGAAACAGGCTCCTGGTGATCGAACGAAATCTGACGCCGAGTAGAAGAAAGTACGTGCTTGAGTCAGGAAACAAAATCAAGGTGAAGTTGTGTGGTTCTCCCAAAAA
>JACEFZ010010899.1:0-60478 GCA_014155875.1 Cepaea nemoralis | reverse complement strand
AGGGAAAGCGATCAGCCAAGGGAAAATCAGTTGGGCTGCTTGCTTAGAAGAATCATCCTGAAAAAAATTCAAGTAATTTTTTTGGGGTTTTCAAATCTTTTGAAAACATTTCCCCTTTTAAAAAATTTCCAAAAAACCTAAGTTTTTATTTTTTGGATCAACTCATTTTCGAAAAAGCTTCTCTTTTAAAAAATTTTCAAAAATAAGGGAAATTTTTATTGAACCAACTGATGCTGTATGGTTTTTCAAAAAACATTTATTTTTTAAAAAATTTTTGTAAAAATAACAGTTTAAACCCTTGTAAAATTATAAGTTTTTTTGTCAAATTAAAAAAGATGATAGTAAAAAAATTTTTGAAAAACATTTTAAAATTTTGTTAAAAATTAAAAAAATTTTTTTCCCCTATTTAAAAAAAGTTGTTTGTAAAAAAAAAATTGAACATTTTATTTATCCCTTTAAAAACCTATAAATAAAAAATTTTTACTTTTTAATACTTAAAAAAACTTTTTTAAAAATACAAAATACATAAATACATACATACATACATACATACATACATACATACATACATACATACATACATACATACATACATACATACATACATACATACATACATACATACATACATACATACATACATACATACATACATACATACATACATACATACATACATACATACATACATACATACATACATACATACATACATACATACATACATACATACATACATACATACATACATACATACATACATACATACATACATACATACATACATACATACATACATACATACATACATACATACATACATACATACATACATACATACATACATACATACATACATACATACATACATACATACATACATACATACATACATACATACATACATACATACATACATACATACATACATACATACATACATACATACATACATACATACATACATACATACATACATACATACATACATACATACATACATACATACATACATACATACATACATACATACATACATACATACATACATACATACATACATACATACATACATACATACATACATACATACATACATACATACATACATACATACATACATACATACATACATACATACATACATACATACATACATACATACATACATACATACATACATACATACATACATACATACATACATACATACATACATACATACATACATACATACATACATACATACATACATACATACATACATACATACATACATACATACATACATACATACATACATACATACATACATACATACATACATACATACATACATACATACATACATACATACATACATACATACATACATACATACATACATACATACATACATACATACATACATACATACATACATACATACATACATACATACATACATACATACATACATACATACATACATACATACATACATACATACATACATACATACATACATACATACATACATACATACATACATACATACATACATACATACATACATACATACATACATACATACATACATACATACATACATACATACATACATACATACATACATACATACATACATACATACATACATACATACATACATACATACATACATACATACATACATACATACATACATACATACATACATACATACATACATACATACATACATACATACATACATACATACATACATACATACATACATACATACATACATACATACATACATACATACATACATACATACATACATACATACATACATACATACATACATACATACATACATACATACATACATACATACATACATACATACATACATACATACATACATACATACATACATACATACATACATACATACATACATACATACATACATACATACATACATACATACATACATACATACATACATACATACATACATACATACATACATACATACATACATACATACATACATACATACATACATACATACATACATACATACATACATACATACATACATACATACATACATACATACATACATACATACATACATACATACATACATACATACATACATACATACATACATACATACATACATACATACATACATACATACATACATACATACATACATACATACATACATACATACATACATACATACATACATACATACATACATACATACATACATACATACATACATACATACATACATACATACATACATACATACATACATACATACATACATACATACATACATACATACATACATACATACATACATACATACATACATACATACATACATACATACATACATACATACATACATACATACATACATACATACATACATACATACATACATACATACATACATACATACATACATACATACATACATACATACATACATACATACATACATACATACATACATACATACATACATACATACATACATACATACATACATACATACATACATACATACATACATACATACATACATACATACATACATACATACATACATACATACATACATACATACATACATACATACATACATACATACATACATACATACATACATACATACATACATACATACATACATACATACATACATACATACATACATACATACATACATACATACATACATACATACATACATACATACATACATACATACATACATACATACATACATACATACATACATACATACATACATACATACATGCGGCCCGCCAATAGCTTTACATTTGTCAATGCGGCCCTACGCACAAAACGTTTGCCCACCCCTGCCCTAGTCCATACTTGCCCAGTATGCATCCGTCCTGTTGATTTCCAACTTTGGCATTCAAGTCACCCATTATGATAGTTACTTCAGAATTCTTGCATTTCTTGAAGGCTTTCTCTAAATCACTATAAAATTCATCAATGCTGTCATCACTACTGTCTGCTGTTGGTGCATAAACTTGTATGACGTTGACATCAAAAGGTCTTCCACTCAACTTCACCAGTAACACTCTGTCTGATACAGTCCAATATCCTTTGATCGATTTTGCTCTCTCTGTATCCATTATAATTGCTACTCCTCGCTGTTGTTTCTCTCCACCAGAATAGATTATTCTATATTCCTCAGATGTCATAATGCCCATTCCTGTCCATCTGGTCTCACATATACCTAACAGGTTAATATTTAATCTTCTCATTTCATTCTTAATGTTATCAAATTTCCCATCCCCACTCATAGTTCTTACATTCCAAGTTGCTACTTTCAATGTTGATATTATTTTGCACCCAGTCGCCTGATGACGGTCTGGAATCACCTGGTGCACATGACTACCCCTACCGGGCGAGGCTGCTCCTATGGAGCACCCATTTACGCTGTTTCTCTGATTATCGATAAGACTGCAGTACATAATATTCTTGGTATCTGTAAAGAAGGTAGTTTGCCATTGCTTTCCTTCCTAGCAGTGACCATACTGGTCGATGACCGTAGCCAATGTCTCCCAAAAAAGAGATCCTCTGCCTACCGTCGTGAAACTGGAGACCATAACCTACAACTATCTGTCGGCTGCTCCTCAACTTCATCCACCACCTGCACGCATGGCTTCACGTAACCCTGATCGGGGGGGGGGGGGGCTAAACGGGTACTCCACCTTGCCCAAGGGTGTCCCGTAGGCTAGTGGAGGGAAGAAGGCACCCATCAGGGCATTACTATCATCTATTATATTTTAAATATTCTCTAAGCAAACGTAATTGCACCAGCATTTGGGGGAGAGAGAGAGAGAGAGAGAGAGAGAGAGAGAGAGAGAGAGAGAGAGAGAGAGAGAGGAGAGAGAGAGAGAGAGGAGAGAGAGAGAGAGAGAGAGAGAGAGAGAGAGAGAGAGAGAGAGAACTACTTGTTCAAATTGAATGAAATTTACAAACATAAATGACATTTCTTCTAAACATATTTATCAACATAAACCCATAGACTTCCGAGGCCTTTCGCCGTTAATGTAAGTAAATTGTCTCTAAATTTTGGGTGGCCTTCAGAGGCCAGTAAAAAAATGTTTTTTCCCCACAGAGGGGAATCATTGTGCAAATTCATACTGAGCTTATCATTAAAAGTACAGTTTTAAAAATTAAACATAAACATAAAATTAAAAAAGTGTGTCATAAAATGTAAGTAATTAAAGATTAACCATATATTGTATAAAAATTTTAATAGCTTTCTTCTCAGTTTGCAAATATATGACTACAGTATTGATTGTTTTATTTTTCCAAAAACAAATGAAAGATTTTAATGTTATTTATTGGTATTATACTAGATATACCATTTTCATTTTCAAATTCTAGTCATTTCCCTTGTATCAATATTTGATGTTTATGTCCCCTTACAATGTACAGACTGCTAATGCAACCATAGGTTAATCTTAGGCAATTTACATATAAGGTAGACCAAGAAGACGGTTGAGAGATCATATATATACAGACCTACAAGCACTTGGAATTAGCGACTGGCAAGAGAAGGTCAACCAGAGAGACGAATGGAGACGGATTGTATCTGCAGCAAAGAACCTCAATGGCTCGGAACGCTGAAGAAGAAGAAGACCTGGACTTTGCCGACGACATAGTGCTTTTGAGTTCAACACATCCGGATGCTCAAGAGAAAATAAACCACCTCCAAAATGTTTCAGGGCAAATTGGTCTCCAAATTAACACCACAAAAACAAAGACTATTGATCTTACCAACAGTTCAGATGAGACCAAATTGAACAGCTACGTTCTTGAAAAAGTCAACAGCTTCACATACCTAGGAAGCAAAATGACATCCACAGGGGACTCAACACCAGAAATATCAACTAGAATCGCACTGGCATCTAGTGCCTTCAACAAACTGTCAAACATCTGGAAGTCAAAGACACTCAGCAAACACACAAAACTTAAAATCTTCAACTCTTGTGTGATTCCAGTGTTAACGTATGGATGTGAAAGTTGGAAATCAACGGTAGCTTTAGATAAAAAATTAGACAATTTTGAGAACACATGTCTTAGAAGACTTCTAAACATCCACTGGACAGACTTCAGAACCAATTCGCAAATAAGACAAGAGACTAAGCAAGATACAGTATCCAATTTCATAAGAAGACGCCGTTGGAACTACATCGGCCATGTACTCAGAATGGACAAGACAAGACTCCCCTACCAAGCCCTCATATGGTCACCGGTAGGGAAAAGAAAACGGGGAAGACCAAGAGAGACCCTGCGTAGAACCATCATTAGAGAAGGCTCATTCAATGGCCAAGTAAATATCCAAGATCTACAACAGATAGCAGCGAACCGCCAGGCATGGAGAGACAGGACTTCTGCCCTATGCGCCGCCTTAGGCACAAGAGGAAAGACTAACTAATACAGCCGGAAGTAGGTTTTGTTTCATTTCCGTTTTAAAGTTTTGTACAGTTTTAACTGTTCGAATTTTATTTAAAAAATGAGTGTCAATAACAAACGTAAGATTGAAGATGAATGCAATGTTTTTAATTATGAATGGACAACTAAGTACTGTTTTATACAAGTTGGTAGCAAATCAGTTTGCTTGCTGTGTCGTGAGTCAGTGGCTGTCTTCAAGGAGTACAATTTAAAAAGACATTATCAAACAAAATATTCCGATTTCGGATACAATTTAACAACCGAAGGGAGGGAAAGGAAATGCCTTCAGTTGGTGAAACATTTTGGAGAAACAGCAAACTGATTTCACTAAACAGTCTTGAATTCAAGATGCTGCAACTGAAGCTAGTCTTGTGCTGTCACACAGAATTGTAAAACAGAACAAGCCATTTTCTGATGGCGAGTTCATCAAGGAATGTTTGCTAGATGCAGCAAACATTATGTGTCCAGAAGACAAAAATAAAAAAAAAAAAAAAAAAACACACACACACACACATAAAAACCTACAGATCTGACAACAATACTTTATCCAGGAGAACTTAATCACATACAGTTCAAGGCATTACTTGACGATTTGGAAACTGAACAATCCGATGTCCTGTACCACACCAGCGTTCGATGGCTGAGTGTCGGCAAGGTGTTAAGGCGAGTGTGGGAACTCAGAGAAGAAATTGTGATGTTCCTAGAGATGAAGGGCATTTAATGTGACTTTAATACTAATATTGTCAATAAAGAGTGGAATTTAGACTTTATGTTTGCCATAGACATTATGGAAAAGTTAAATGAACTGAATTGACAAACTTCAGGGCAATGGTTTGTTCGCACGTGAATTGTATGTACATGTAAAATCATTTCAGGCAAAACTCTCACTGTACTCCAGACAAGCAAGTGAAAAAGATTTTGTCACTTCCCTTTGCTGAAACAAGAAACCATTTTTGGTGAAATGACTGAAAAGTATAAAGCCCAATTAGATGCACTGATTGAAGAATTTGGATGGAGATTCCAAGATTTCAAGAACGTAGAGCCACAGTTCGATATTCTCAGTTCACCTTTTAGTGCAGAAGCTGATACAGCCACAGAGGATATACAGTTGGTGCTGCTTGACTTACAAGGAGATCATGACCTGAAAGAGAAATTCAAGACAGATGGTTTGCTGGATTTGTATGGATCTTTATCACAAGAATCATTTCCCAACTTGAAAAACTTTGCAGCTACATACATTGCAACATACATTTGCGAACAAGCATTCTATTGCTTGAAGATCAACAAATCTAAGAATAGGTCTTTATTGTCGGACTGCAACTTGCATGCTGTCATGCGAATTTCAACAAGTAAACATGCTCCAGATTTCAAGAATATTGTCAAAATGTGCAAGCAGTTACATACATCTCATTAGAAATCAACAATTATAGTGACAGTGTAGTCGGTTTGTGTCTAAATTAAAGCCATTGATAGGTAATACAGAATATTTGTTATAATAACATGTTGTAAAATCTTGTTAACAAATTAGTAAAAGTTTTTGTCCATATTGTCACATATAATGTATAAGTATATAAGTAAAATAACATTGCAATCATTATTTATTTATACTGCTTAATAACCTATAAATAATTAATAATTACTTATTGTGATAGGTTGCTGTAAGCAAAATGGACATTTTATACAATATATATATATATATATATATATATATATATATATATATATATATATATATATATATATATATATATATATATATATATATATATATATATATACATACATGCGGCCCGCCAATAGCTTTACATTTGTCAATACGGCCCTATGCAAAAGAAGTTTGCCAACCCCTGCACTAATGTATTAGGTAAGGTTTTCTAGTAGAAGGCCATGAGAGCACGGAGAAGTCACTGCTTTCATAGAATGTAAAGCTCAGTCGGGTTAGATTGGAAGCGAGTATTATTCCTGCCACCTGTCAAATGAAGTGGCACTATGAAGCTATTATTGAACACTCTAATGTTTTACATCGTAATACACATGTGACTCTGTTGAACTTAAAGACCACAGTCTAATAATAGTATACTCCTGTATTGAAATAAAGGGAGGATAGTAAATTAGTATATGCTCCATGGACATCACAATATCACACAATAATTATTACACAAATGACACATTTGTCCATATGTCAATGACATCTAAACTATCATGTTGTTTGACCATCAAGAATGATGATGACCATTCATTTCATCCAATGGGGTTGAAAGTATGGAGCCGTGAGTTCTAAGATGGCTGATAAGGCCTATTTTGGCTCGAAATGTTCTTTGCGGGCAAAAATGCTTGACATTCCAGGAGGAGGATCTCCTGCAGTGGTTTTTCTGTCCAGCCTTTTCTTCACAGCTCTTGCAGTCCTGGTTGCTTCACAAGTGACTGCACCCTTATGTAATGATGTACGCCATGAATTACGGTCTTTAGCAGCAGTCTCCCAGGTGTCAGGATGAATTCCAAAAGCTTTCAGTGAGACTTTCAGAGTGTCTTTAAAGCGTTTCCTCTGGCCGCCTTGGGAGCGTTTACCACAACGCAGCTCGCCGTAAAAAAATTTGTTTAGGGAGCCTGTGATCTGGCATACGAGTTAAGTGACCAGCCCAGCGAATCTGATGTTTCATTAGTAGAGTGTGGATACTGGGCATGGATGCTCTTTCTAGAACTTCAGTGTCTGGGATCTTGTCTTGCCATTTAATCTTCAATAGCTTCCTAAGGCAGACTGTGTGGAAGTGGTTTAATTTCCTAGCATGTCGCTGGTAAACAGTCCATGTTTCACAAGCATATAGCAGTGTGGATAATACAACTGCTTTATAGACTTTCAGCTTTGTTTGCAGGCTTATTCCATTTCTGTCCCATACATTCTTGTACAGTCTGCCAAAGGCCGCGCTGGCCTTGGAGATTCTTGCATTCACTTCGTCATCAATTGTGGCAGTTTGTGACACAGTGCTGCCAAGATAGGTGAATTTGTCCACAACACTTAGTCTATGACCATTCACCTTGATATTCGGCACGGTGTGATTATTTCCTGGAGCTGGCTGGTACATAACTACAGTCTTCTCCAAGTTGATATTGAGCCCAAAGTTGGCACAGGCATATGAGAAAGCTGAAACATTGTGTTGCATGTCTGCCTCTGAGTTGGCATATAGAGCGCAATCATCAGCAAACAGCAGTTCTCTGACGGTGTCGCTGTTAGTTTTGGTTTTGGCTTTCAGTCTTCTGAGATTGAACAACTTTCCATCCATGCGGTAGTTGATGTCTATTCCAATATCACTGTTCTCGAAGGCATTCGTCAGCATAGCTGAAAACATAAGGCTGAACAGTGTTGGTGCCAGGACACATCCTTGCTTCACTCCATTGGTGACAGGAAAGGGCTCAGACAGTTCACCATTTTCCTGTACTCTTGCCTGCATACCATCATGAAATAGCCGCACTATTTGGACAAACTTTTGTGGACAGCCATATTTCGCCATAATCTTCCACAGTCCTTCTCTGCTGACTGTATCAAAAGCCTTGGTAAGTTCAATGAAAGTGGAGAACATTTCAGAGTTCTGTTCCTGACATTTCTCTTGCAGCTGCCTTGCAGCGAGAATCATGTCAACAGTTCCTCGTTCTTTTCTGAAGCCACACTGACTCTCAGGAAGAAGACCTTGATCGAGATGGGCCGTGAGGCGATTGAGAAGAATTCTGGCGAGTATCTTCCCTGCGATTGAGAGCAAGGAGATGCCTCGGTGGTTGTCACAGGATTGGCGGTTTCCTTTACGTTTGTAAAGGTGGACTATTGACGCGTCCTTGAAATCTTGTGGCATGGTCTCGTTCACCCATATGTTTGTAAAGACTTGGTGAAGCTGCTCTATTAGGACCGGCCCACCTGCCTTGTATATCTCTGCTGGGATGGAGTCAGGACCAGGCGCCTTTCCACTTGAAAGTTGCTGGATGGCTTTGTTTACTTCCACTATGGTTGGCAGGTCATCAAGTGTATCATTAGTGGGAACTTGAGGAAGGCAGTTGATGGTTTCATCATCGAAGAAAGAAGTTGCATTTAAGATGTTGCTGAAATGCTCTGCCCAGCGTTGAAGGATTTCTTTCTTATCGGTGACCAATGTTCCCCCATCTGCACTGAGGAGGGGAACTATGCCTGGTGATGGAGGACCGTAGACCGCTTTCAGTGAGTCGTAGAAGTTTTTCATATCATGTCTGTCAGCAAAGCCTTGAATTTCATCAGCTTTGTTGCTCAGCCAGGAGTCCCGCATGTGCCGAAGTTTCTGCTGCACTACTCTCCGAATGTTATTGAAGGCATCTTTTTTTATGTTGACTTCGGTTCATTCAAATGTGCCTTTAGGAGATGTTTCTCGGCCAGAAATTGGTTGATGTCTTCGGAATTTTCATCAAACCAGTCTTTATGATTTCGGGAGGCTGGCCCCAGGATTTCCATAGCAGTGTTGTAAATTATGTCCTTTATGGCTCTCCACTCTGTTTCCACATCCTGTTTAGCTGCAGCATTTGGCTTGATGCTGTCTTCCAGCATGTTTTCAAACGACAGCTGCATTTTATTGCTGTTTAGGCGGGTGACATTTAGTTTTCTTTGCATTTTTGCCCCTTGAGGACGCCGTGGTGGTTTGATGTGTATGTTTATTTTCGAGATAATGAGACGATGGTCTGTCCAACATTCGGCACCACACATGGATTTTGTCACCCGACCGCCTTGTCTGTCACTCCTCCTGACGATGACATAGTCAATGAGGTGCCAGTGTTTCGAGCGAGGGTGCATCCATGATGTCCTATTTCTCGTGGGAAGACGGAAAATTGTGTTGGTGATCAGGAGATCGTGTTCGGCACAGGTCTGAAGGAGGAGGAGCCCATTGCTGTTACAATTTCCGACTCCGTACTTTCCAATGATGCCATTCCAAGAGGCGGTGTCCTTGCCTACTCTGGCATTGAAGTCCCCAAGGAGTATAAGTTTGTCTCCTTTGGGAACAGATGTTAATACGTTGTGCAGGTCCTCATAGAACTTGTTTTTGACGTCATCTTCATTTGTCATGGTTGGTGCGTAGACACTCACGATGGTTGCATGCTTCTTTCCTTTCAGCAGGGGTAACTTAATAGTCATAAGCCTGTCATTTATAGCCTTCGGAAATTCAGCTAGTTTGCCAACCAGGGTCGACTTAATGGCAAATCCCACACCAGACTGGCGTCTTTCCTTGCTTTTCCTTCCACTCCAGAGAAATGTGTAGCCGGCACCTACTTCGCAGATTTGGCCTTCATTCTGCAAGTCGTGTCTCGCTCAAGGCTGCATTATCGATGTTGTACCTGCCCAGCTCTGGCCCAATCAATGCTGTTCGTCTCTCAGGGCCCGACGCGGCGTCTCTGTCAAGTAGGGTGTGTACATTCCAAGTTCCCATTGTTAAGGTAATATGGTTAGCTCTTTTAGCTTTGCCTGTTTTTACTTTGTTTGTATGTCGACCGCAGTATAGGGTACCCACCAACCGCGGCTAGCTGGTTAGGTAATGATGGAGCAGACAATGTTTAGGGCACCTTTTCTAGCCTCTTCCTCATGCTATGGAGGTGAGCAGTGCTTTCCTATAGAGGACTGCTCATTCGCTCAGGGGACTGCCGAATCCCACTGCTGCTCCGGCCAGTAGAAGACGTCCATATGGCCTGAGCCGACTGTGTGCAGGTCTGCGACTACGACTGCCAGCTTACCACGCCTGCGCTCGCCCATCGCCACAGGGCTTTAATGTGATATATGAAGTTGGATGAAGATGACTTACGCGATGCATTTATTAAAGTGAGGAAGAGTTGCGCAATTAGTCGACATCACTCTCTCGCCTGAATCCATCTGAGTCCAGTGGCAAGACAAGTCAAGATGACTGGAGACGAATACAGGTGCAGTGGATGACCAGGGTGCGCTACGTGCCTTGCCGTGCTCATTACGTTCCACAACGTTTTGCAGGTAAACGCCGTCTTGCCCTTTGAATCATCAGTGATTTCATCCTAGCAGTCTGCCGAATCCTGTCTTCGCATGCTTGGTAGGCATACCCTAGTTTACCGCTTGGTAGGCATACCCTAGTTTACCGCTTGGTTTGACATCAAATCGGCTACCCACGCCTCGTTTAGCCAGCCTCTCACAGTTGTTGCCCGGGGTGGCCACTGTCACATGCTGACAGCTAATAGGAGCCATGGGCGTGACCTGTCAGGCTTGGACCAGTGGGGGATGGTTCCTGAAAAGGGCATGAGAGTCATCCTTACCAAAGTTGCTACCAAGCCTGACACCCAATACCCCCTCCCTAAAAATCTATCATAAAGTTCTAGTAGAGTCTAATAATTATGAATGTCCTCCTGTCTTCAGATAATCTAAATGCTGTTGATAAATGTTCCTTTTGCTGAGTAACTATTACTTTTGTTCCTTTGTTGAAGGATAACTGTATGGATTAGGTGCTTCTACTGTTGTTGGCCTCTGGTTACTAAGGAATTTTGAAGAAATTACCGACTGACGGTCCTATGCTCCTCATGGCAAAATATAGGCGAAGGCTCTCCACATTCACTGAGGCTTCTACCCTTCAGGCCAGAGATTTTCCCAGTCTTAGGAGCCCAACATGTATCAATTGACCACCACCCATCATCATCTGTCAACAATACGTACACACAAATGTACTCACCCTCACACAAAAAAAATTGGAAAATGGATTCAAGAGCTCAATAGTCACACAAAAGATCTATACATCCTAGTTGTGTGTTGTCCCTCCTATGATTTGGGTTGCCTATCACCCATACACCCCAACGTGGCATAGGCAATCACCAATTCACGCCCGCATGACACGCCTCATCCCTTTCCTGCACTGAGCCTCATACTCAGTAGTACACTCAACCACTCATTGATCTAGTCTATTGCGATAGCTCCAACTCATAATGCCATCGTCACAAAATTATTGGCAATCACTTCCCCTTCAGGGCAGAGGTCTGCCATAATTATGACATGTTTATAATTCAAAAAAAAAAATATGTATTTCATATAAAAGCCTGCACGTTTTGCCACATATAAAACAGACATTGGGTAACCGTAACGAAAGATTATCTTGGTAAATCAAAGCAAAAACAAATGAAGACAAGAAAGGGCCAATTACTGTCTATGAGTACACAGATCATTGCATCGAAGGCTAGTCATAGTCAAAGAGTGACACTCTATATTTCTTCAGATTATTTATGACTAAGACAAGAGTGTTATTCTAGTATACAGAATTGTATTCTATTTTCCATATACAGAAAAAATTATTAACTACAAGTGCTTACATCCCTTCCACGAGACAGAGCTATCACTACAAACGTCCCTTACCTGTATTAACAGTGAGACATAACTAGTCTTATATTATCCACTGAATCACAAAAAGCATGGTGTCTGAATTCACCATACTTTGCTGTTCAACATTACATGACTGACTGCCCGGAGATAGCCTCGTCTCCAGCCTATATAAAACAGAATGATCCCTCCCCCCTCCTTTGGGGAGATTAAATTGTTTAATAGCACCATAGGAATGTCCGAACTAATGGATTCCGTAAAGCAAATATCCGCCTAAACTCTTTAGGTGATATAAACAGATTTCTTGCACAGTTATGTTTAGTCTCCCAAGTAAGATGATTACTTCCTCTTGTTGTTTAGGGCATCCCCACTTAACCTCTTATGCCTTTTGCATTCCAAACTCTGCAATCAGGCTCCGCGTTGTCTACAAACTGGGCTAGTCTGTTTTGATAGTATTGGAGAATTCCCTTCTCGTGAAGAAAAACACACATGCGTTTGGTGCCGCCTGGCTAAAGAAAATACCGTGCATTGTTAGTCTTGACTAACATAATATTTTCGAGTACATTAGTCCACATTCTTATGTCGTCTGGAAACTGTGCTGACGCTAAGTCCTAAGTTTTGTACGTTTTAATTCTCAATCTTGCAAGTTGCACGTTAGGTAACAAGATGTCAAAATCTTCATCATCACCATCTAGAGAGTGTCGCCTCTCTCTGGCAGAAAATATATCTAAACACAGTGGAAAGTTAAGACAGAGAGTATATACACATCATTAATTGTCGAAGAGAACTGGACATCCATCAGGGTAGCAGATTTGAGCTGAACGTCAAAGATCCCCGTAGAGTGTAGGAGCCCAGGTGGGTAGATATGGGGGTATATATCATTGACTGTCCTGAACAAAAATACGGATTAACAGTTGAAATCTAGGCGAAGGCCAAATATGGAGTGTGTTGCTTCGGGTCCATGGATCATGCTTTGAATACACCGATATTGCAGCTGGATGTTGATCCCGGTCGTTTGTAACATCTGTCGTACATCTTAACTTTATTGTGATATCCTCTAGATATATATTAAATGAGTATAAACATCTAAGTATGAATATTTATGATGGTGACAAACAGTTGGACACATCAAAATAATGACCTTAGTCCTGTAAAGACCATTGGAAATAACAAAATAATGGCTTTCGTTACAGATGATTGGAAATATCTAAGTAATGGCTTTCGTTACAGACAGTTTGAAATATCGAAGTCAATCCCGGTCGGTAACTATAGCTTTCAAATTTTATGTTGTCTAGTGAGTCCTCTAGTTTCTATTTCCTTCTTCTCCTTCTGTGAGCGCCAAACAATACTATATATGTTTATTTATGCACCTGAAATATCGAAGTAATGGATTTCGTTACAAATGATTAGAAATATTAAAGCGATGGCTTTCGTTACAGTCGATGTTTAAAAAGTTAGATGCATATCCTTTACGGACGTAGCGGTTAACCCCAGTATTTTTGGCTGTTCGTGATTCCTGGGCAAGTTTACGTTCAGTAGTTTGCCATAGTATCAGTATCAACATAATTACTTTCGTTACAAATAATTGGAAATATCAAGGTAATGGCTTTCGTTACAGGTAATTGGAAATATCAAAGTAATGGCTTTCGTTAAAAATTATTGGAGATATCAAAGTAAATAAAAGCTTTCGTTGCAGACGATTGGAAATATGAAAGTAAGGGCTTTCAAAATAAAGGCCTCCAATGCAGATTATTGTAAATATCGACCCCGAAACCTATGAAGTCTGGTCTTTGAAGATTTAATGGGATTGGGAGAGGAATGGGGCATTACGGGGGGGGGGGGGGGGGGGGGGGGTCGTTGGCTTGCTTTGAAATCAGGCGTTGTCCATACACGTGCTACTACTTCTAGTGCACTGGGTTGAATTTTGCTATCAGGCGAACCCACCCCGGCTTCTGAGGTACTTGTAATTTACGTACCCAAGTCAAGGGCGAGAAGGTAACATTTTAGTCCAACTTAGTTGTGTGCCTCTCTCTCTCTCTCTCTCTCTCTCTCTCTCTCTCTCTCTCTCTCTCTCTCTCTCTCTCTCTCTCTCTCTCATTTTCCAGCTCTCTCCTTTATTCTCTTCTTTCTTCCACCCCATATTTTCCATTATAGCATGACAACAACGGTGGTCAACCAAAGTATCTCATTTTCTGGGGCAAGATACAGTTCGTGAGCCGGTTGTCTTGGATGTTAAGGTCTGGTATAATCTCACTATGTTTGTCTTCTTCTTAGCCCATATTCTAAGAACTATTCTGTAGCATTTTAGATCTACAGTACCAGTTTTCTTCTTTAGTGATTGTGAAGCGGTCCATGACTCACACTCCTATGCTGCCACAGAATGAGAGACAGTTAGATTGCAATTTTCTCGTGTTATTTAAATATCATCATCATCATATAGCCACTGTGATCACGGCCTGTTAACAAGATTACCGATATTTGCCATTTCCGCTGCCTTATGGATTTTCTTTAAACAGTGAAAACGACTGACCTGCTGTTTATACATAGAAATGTCCAATGGGAAATCCTTCGAGGCAACTAAAACGGTTCATAAATAAATACGCACGCATTGTTTCATAGAAGTAGAAGTAAGAAGTGGGCATTAGAGTATGAACTAGACAGCATAAAAATGGAGAATCTATAGTTACCGACCGGGATTCGAACCTTGTAACCTCTAAATGACGACAGCGCCTCCCTGCAGGAATAAATGTATTTTGACGAATAGGGTATCTTGTTGGTCATGCGCCAAACTAAGACCTTCACATAATACATGTGTGTTTATGAACTGTTTATACAATGAGCTTATTAGAATGTGTGCGTTCGTGGAAACCCTCATACATTCAGTAATCCTAACGTTTAATGCTAGTCCCTTCCTCTCACTCCCCTCAACCACCCTGTCTAGAATAGCTTGCAGACTACTTTCAGACTCTGATGTTAAACATTTGTCATCGGTAGATCTCAGAATATTTATATTTTGTCATTTAACTAAAACACGTAGTTAAGGCGCTAATGTCTGACGATAGATTTCTTCTCGTAATGTCTGTTCCCTAGCATTCTGAACCCAGAAGCATCAAAGTTCAGTACATGCAAAATGACGACAACGTCTTGATGGCGGCTTACTTAGTCTTAAAAGCTCACTCATTCGTGATGGCTCACTCAGTCTTGATGGCTCACTCAGTCTTCATGGCTCATTCAGTTTTGATGACTCACTCTTTCTTGATGGCTCACTCATACTTGGTGGTTCACACATTATTGATGGCTCACTTAGTCTTGATGGCTCACTCAGTAAAAAAGCTTTTCAATAGCCTGTAAAGCATACTTATGGGTCCTGCCGTGATTTATCAGGCCAGAATGTATACCTAATCTATATAACTGGCCAGCTAAAGCGCTGGGGAGTATGGTCAATTTGCAACAATGTCTCAGCTCGGTGAATGGAATCTCCACCTTCTAGTTCTGGAGGACAGACAACTCACAAGAACATGGAATACAGTTCAGGAGGCACCCATAGGGGTTAACAGACAACTCTATGCTTGAGCAGAGCACTCAATACTATGACAGCCGGAAAATGCTGTCAAATGAGGAATCACAAACTATCAATTTGGATGTGGACGTCAAGGGGAAACCATCACATTATCTTCCCATTAATAAGTCTATACGCAGGTTATACATCTGTAAACACTATAAAATAACGCAAAGTAATGCAGCTTTACATAACAGAATTACGACACATACAGGACGTTGCGGCGACTAGCCTTCATCAGCAAACAAATACATGCACGAAACACAACATATAGTACAGGAGAAGATCCTCCGGTGACTACATTAAGGCATAAGGACGGGATGAGAAGAATAAAAAGATTTAAAATAAAATGAGAGCAATGAAGAGAAAATTAAACTATGAAAAAATGTTGCTACTTAACTCAGAGTCCGAGGCTATACTGGAATGGAAGAGTGAAGCGTTTAACGACTGCGCAACCATCTTCGGGTTCAATAGCCTGCATTATATTTATAATGAAACAGCTTCAGGTAATCGTGCAGAATTGTTCGAGATGTAAGGAGTTACAGCTGCACGATCTGTCACTGCTAGAAAGAGTAACATCAGGATCCTGCATTTAATTGCTTAATGTACCAGATGCTCGGGGCACAATCAAATAAAGTTACAAATCCACTAGATTCATGTCAAACATCAATGGGCAACAAAGGGTTAATTTAGTGAACCAAAGCCTGGATTACACGGAATGATACTTTTGAAACAACACCGTGGAAAATTTTACTGAATTATTTACCCTAACGGACGCATTGTTTGTTTTTCTGACCCCATTTCTTATAGGAGTTCCCTGGATATTTGTTTCTTCCACCCACGTGCTTAGGAGGCGTGTCCAATTTATAAAATATAAGACTTATAGGCGATTCTTGCCAATGTCTGTCCGTCATTCTGTCTTTCTGTCTGTCATTCTGTCTGCCCATCCGTCTATCCGCCCACCCGCTTGTCCGTCTGTCTGTCTATTTGTCTGCACATCTACCGTCTGTCTATATATACGAGTATGTATATATGTATATGTGTGCTTCTGTCGATCAGCCGCTCTTTCCGTCTGTCGATTTGTGTGTCAGATTGTCTACCTACCTACCTACTTACACACCTACCTAACTACTTACACACCTACCTACCTACTTACCTACCTACCTACCTACCCACCTCCGTCTTAACTGCTTATCTACTGACTTATCTACCTACCTATCTGTCTACCTATGCGTATGATATATTTCGCTGTATCTTGGTGTGTCTATATGTTTGTCTCCTTGTCTATGCACTTATACATATATTTGCCAACATGTCTACCTGTCTGTCTACCTATGCGTATGATATATTTCGCTGTATCTTGGTGTGTCTATATGTTTGTCTCCTTGCCTATGCACTTATACATCTATTTGCCAACATGTCTACCTGTCTGTCTACCTATGCGTGTGATATATTTCGCTGTATCTTGGTGTGTCTATATGTTTGTCTCCTTCCCTATGATTAAAATTTCTTTTTGGGGTTGTCTATATTTGTCTCCTTGCTTATGAAATTTTCCCTTATTTGGGTTGTCAAATTTTGTCTCTTTCCCTATGATTATACTCTTTTTGGGGTGTCAAATGTTTGTCTCCTTGCGGGGTTAAAACCCTTTTCTTTGTTCTATTTTTTTCCCCTTTCCCTTGATTAAAATTTCTTTTTGGGGTTGTCTATGTTGTCTCCTTGCTTATGATTTCCTTATCTTGTGTCTATATTTTGTCTCCTTCCCTTGATTATCTTTTTTGGGGTTGTCTATATTTGCCCTTTCCTATGCAATTATTTTTTTTCCTTATTTGGGGTGTCTAATGTTGTCTCCTTGCCTATGCATTATCATTATTTGCACTGTCTACTATTTGTCTCCTTCCCTTGATATTTTTTCCCCAACGGGTTTCCTTTTGGGTCTCCTTCCCTATGATTATCTTATTTGTGTCTATTTTCTGTTCCTATCCCTTATATATTTGCTGACTTTTTTCAAATGTTTGTCTCCTTGTTTTTATTTCCTTTTTTGGGGTTGTCAAATGTTTGTCTCCCTATGCTATATATATTTGCTGAACTTGGTTTCCTATTTTTTCTCCTTCCCTATGATTAAAATTTCTTTTGGGGTTGTCTATATTTGTCTCCTTGCTTATGAAATTTTCCCTTATTTGGGTTGTCAAATTTTGTCCCCTTTCCCTTGATTAAAATTTCTATTTGTTGTCAAATGTTTGTCTCCTTCCCTTGATAAAATTTTTTCTGTTCAAATGTTTGTCTCCTTGCTATGATTTTTTTCTTTTTTGGGGTTGTCTATATTTGTCTCCTTGCTATTTTATATATTTGCTGACTTTTTTCAAATGTTGTCTCCTTGCCTATGATTAAAATTTCTTTTTGGGGTTGTCTATATTTGTCTCTCCTATGCGTTGATTATTCCTTATTTGGGTTGTCAAATTTTGTCTCCTCCCTTGATTTTTCTTTTTTGGGGTGTCAAATGTTTGTCTCCTTTCCCTATGATATATTCCTTTCTGTCTTTTATTTTGTCTCCTTGCTTGATTAAAATTTCTTTTTGGGGTTGTCAAATGTTTGTCTCCTTCCCTATGAAATTTTCCCTTATTTGGTTGTCAAATGTTTGTCTCCTTGCCTATGCACTTATACATCTATTTGCCAACATGTCTACCTATCTGTCTACCTATGCGTGTGATATATTTCGCTGTATCTTGGTGTGTCTATATGTTTGTCTCCTTTGCCTATGCACTTATACATCTATTTGCCAACATGTCTATCCTATCTGTCTACCTATGCGTAGTGATATATTTCGCTGTATCTTGGTGTGTCTATATGTTTGTCTCCTTGCCTATGCACTTATACATCTATTTGCCAACATGTCTACCTGTCTGTCTACCTATGCTATATGATATATTTCGCTGTATCTTGGTGTGTCTATATGTTTGTCTCCTTGCCTATGCACTTATACATCTATTTGCCAACATGTCTACCTATCTGTCTACCTATGCTATATGATATATTTCGCTGTATCTTGGTGTGTCTATATGTTTGTCTCCTTGCCTATGCACTTATACATCTATTTGCCAACATGTCTACCTATCTGTCTACCTATGCGTGTGATATATTTCGCTGTATCTTGGTGTGTCTATATGTTTGTCTCCTTGCCTATGCACTTATACATCTATTTGCCAACATGTCTACCTATCTGTCTACCTATGCGTGTGATATATTTCGCTGTATCTTGGTGTGTCTATATGTTTGTCTCCTTGTCTATGCACTTATACATCTATTTGCCAAAATGTCTACCTGTCTGTCTACCTATGCGTATGATATATTTCGCTGTATCTTGGTGTGTCTATATGTTTGTCTCCTTGCCTATGCACTTATACATCTATTTGCCAACATGTCTACCTATCTGTCTACCTATGCTATATGATATATTTCGCTGTATCTTGGTGTGTCTATATGTTTGTCTCTTTGCCTATGCACTTATACATCTATTTGCCAACATGTCTACCTATCTGTCTACCTATGCGTGTGATATATTTCGCTGTATCTTGGTGTGTCTATATGTTTCTCTCCTTGTCTATGCACTTATACATCTATTTGCCAAAATGTCTACCTGTCTGTCTACCTATGCGTATGATATATTTCGCTGTATCTTGGTGTGTCTATATGTTTGTCTCCTTGCCTATGCACTTATACATCTATTTGCCAACATGTCTACCTATCTGTCTACCTATGCTATATGATATATTTCGCTGTATCTTGGTGTGTCTATATGTTTGTCTCTTTGCCTATGCACTTATACATCTATTTGCCAACATGTCTACCTGTCTGTCTACCTATGCGTGTGATATATTTCGCTGTATCTTGGTGTGTCTATATGTTTGTCTCCTTGCCTATGCACTTAATACATCTATTTGCCAACATGTCTACCTATCTGTCTACCTATGCTATATGATATATTTCGCTGTATCTTGGTGTGTCTATATGTTTGTCTCCTTGCCTATGCACTTATACATCTATTGCCAACATGTCTACCTATCTGTCTACCTATGCGTGTGATATATTTCGCGGTATCTTGGTGTGTCTATATGTTTGTCTCCTTGCTATGCACTTATACATATATTTGCCAACATGTCTACCTGTCTGTCCTACCTATGCGTATGATATATTTCGCTGTATCTTGGTGTGTCTATATGTTTGTCTCCTTGTCTATGCACTTATACATCTATTTGCCAACATGTCTACCTGTCTGTCTACCTATGCGTATGATATATTTCGCTGTATCTTGGTGTGTCTATATGTTTGTCTCCTTGCCTATGCACTTATACATCTATTTGCCAACATGTCTACCTATCTGTCTACCTATGCGTATGATATATTTCGCCGTATCTTGGTGTGTCTATATGTTTGTCTCCTTGCCTATGCACTTATACATCTATTTGCCAACATGTCTACCTATCTGTCTACCTATGCGTGTGATATATTTCGCTGTATCTTGGTGTGTCTATATGTTTGTCTCCTTGTCTATGCACTTATACATCTATTTGCCAACATGTCTACCTGTCTGTCTACCTATGCGTATGATATATTTCGCTGTATCTTGGTGTGTCTATATGTTTGTCTCCTTGCCTATGCACTTATACATCTATTTGCCAACATGTCTACCTGTCTGTCTACCTATGCGTATGATATATTTCGCTGTATCTTGGTGTGTCTATATGTTTGTCTCCTTGCCTATGCACTTATACATCTATTTGCCAACATGTCTACCTATCTGTCTACCTATGCGTGTGATATATTTCGCTGTATCTTGGTGTGTCTATATGTTTGTCTCTTTGCCTATGCACTTATACATCTATTTGCCAACATGTCTACCTGTCTGTCTACCTATGCGTGTGATATATTTCGCTGTATCTTGGTGTGTCTATATGTTTGTCTCCTTGCCTATGCACTTATACATCTATTTGCCAACATGTCTACCTGTCTGTCTACCTATGCTATATGATATATTTCGCTGTATCTTGGTGTGTCTATATGTTTGTCTCCTTGCCTATGCACTTATACATCTATTTGCCAACATGTCTACCTATCTGTCTACCTATGCTATATGATATATTTCGCTGTATCTTGGTGTGTCTATATGTTTGTCTCCTTGCCTATGCACTTATACATCTATTTGCCAACATGTCTACCTATCTGTCTACCTATGCGTGTGATATATTTCGCTGTATCTTGGTGTGTCTATATGTTTGTCTCCTTGCCTATGCACTTATACATATATTTGCCAACATGTCTACCTGTCTGTCTACCTATGCGTATGATATATTTCGCTGTATCTTGGTGTGTCTATATGTTTGTCTCCTTGTCTATGCACTTATACATCTATTTGCCAACATGTCTACCTGTCTGTCTACCTATGCGTATGATATATTTCGCTGTATCTTGGTGTGTCTATATGTTTGTCTCCTTGCCTATGCACTTATACATCTATTTGCCAACATGTCTACCTATCTGTCTACCTATGCGTGTGATATATTTCGCCGTATCTTGGTGTGTCTATATGTTTGTCTCCTTGCCTATGCACTTATACATCTATTTGCCAACATGTCTACCTATCTGTCTACCTATGCGTGTGATATATTTCGCTGTATCTTGGTGTGTCTATATGTTTGTCTCCTTGTCTATGCACTTATACATCTATTTGCCAACATGTCTACCTGTCTGTCTACCTATGCGTATGATATATTTCGCTGTATCTTGGTGTGTCTATATGTTTGTCTCCTTGCCTATGCACTTATACATCTATTTGCCAACATGTCTACCTGTCTGTCTACCTATGCGTATGATATATTTCGCTGTATCTTGGTGTGTCTATATGTTTGTCTCCTTGCCTATGCACTTATACATCTATTTGCCAACATGTCTACCTGTCTGTCTACCTATGCGTATGATATATTTCGCTGTATCTTGGTGTGTCTATATGTTTGTCTTCTTGCCTATGCACTTATACATCTATTTGCCAACATGTCTACCTGTCTGTCTACCTATGCGTATGATATATTTCGCTGTATCTTGGTGTGTCTATATGTTTGTCTCCTTGCCTATGCACTTATACATCTATTTGCCAACATGTCTACCTGTCTGTCTACCTATGCGTATGATATATTTCGCTGTATCTTGGTGTGTCTATATGTTTGTCTCCTTGCCTATGCACTTATACATCTATTTGCCAACATGTCTACCTGTCTGTCTACCTATGCGTATGATATATTTCGCTGTATCTTGGTGTGTCTATATGTTTGTCTCCTTGTCTATGCACTTATACATCTATTTGCCAACATGTCTACCTGTCTGTCTACCTATGCTATATGATATATTTCGCTGTATCTTGGTGTGTCTATATGTTTGTCTCCTTGTCTATGCACTTATACATCTATTTGCCAACATGTCTACCTGTCTGTCCTCCTTTCTATCTATATGTCTGACTGTCTCTCTGTCTTCCGGTGTCTCGTGAACCTTTAGTTCAACATACTTATGTTGTTCGGTGCAAGGGTCATTGTTAAATTTTCTTGAAGAATTCTGCCAACAGTTTACTTCCTTCATCATTTTGCAACTATGCTTTTTGTGCCTCTTGATTCCCTGGTAATTTTCCATAATGATCGAGTGCCCACATGAAGGGATTGTTGATGTTTGTATTAACCAAATGGAATACACCAGATCTAGTGCCATACACATTGGCCAAAACTTTATTCGCCATGTAGGGGCAGCCAAGAACTAAACAATAGTCTAGATATGCCAGGAACCAGACATTAGTCTAGCAATATGCCAGGAACCAGACATTAGTCTAGCTATATGCCAGGAACCAGACACTAGTCTAGCTATATGCCAGGAACCAGACACTAGTCTAGCTATATGCCAGGAACCAGACACTAGTCTAGCTATATGCCAGGAACCAGACACTAGTCTAGCAATAGCCCAGAACCAGGCACTAGTCTAGCAATATGCCAGGAACCAGACACTAGTCTAACAATAGCCCAAAACCAGACACTAGTCTAACTATATACTAGGAACCAGACACTAGTCTAGCTATATGCCAGGAACCAGACACTAGTCTAGTAATATGCCAGGAACCAGACACTAGTCTAGTAATATGCCAGGAACCAGACACTAGTCTAGTAATATGCCAGGAACCAGACACTAGTCTAGTAATATGCCAGGAACCAGACACTAGTCTAGCTATATGCCAGGAACCAGACACTAGTCTAGTAATATGCCAGGAACCAGACACTAGACTAGTAATATGCCAGGAACCAGACACTAGTCTAGTAATATGCCAGGAACCAGACACTAGTCTAGCAATATGCCAGGAACCAGACACTAGTCTAGTAATATGCCAGGAACCAGACACTAGTCTAGCAATATGCCAGGAACCAGACAATAGTCTAGCAATATGCCCAGAACCAGACAGTAGTCTAGTTATATGCCAGGAACCAGACACTAGTCTAGCAATATGCCAGGAACCAGACAATAGTCTAGCAATATGCCAGGAACCAGACAATAGTCTAGCAATATCCAGGAACCAGACACTAGTCTAGCAATATGCCAGGAACCAGACAATAGTCTAGCAATATGCCCAGAACCAGACAATAGTCTAGTTATATGCCAGAACAAAACACTAGTCTTGCAATATGCCAGGACCCAGACACTAGTCTAGCAATATGCCAGGAACCAGACAATAGTCTAGCTATATGCCAGGAACCAGACACTAGTCTAGCTATATGCCAGGAACCAGACACTAGTCTAGCTATATGCCAGGAACCAGACACTAGTCTAGCAATATGCCAGGAACCAGACAATAGTCTAGCAATATGCCCAGAACCAGACAGTAGTCTAGTTATATGCCAGAACAAAACACTAGTCTTGCAATATGCCAGGACCCAGACACTAGTCTAGCTATATGCCAGGCAATAATGACTTTGGTCTCCTCTGTGATGAAACCTTCCCAGGCCTACAAAGTGTGTACTCTGCGAGGTTGAAAGACAGACGTAGTACTGTTTGACTTGAATGATTTAGGATCTCATTCATGTCTTTTACAATCCGTTTTGAGAGATACGAGAATGCTTATAATGACTATTTTACGTGAATACTGGGGAGAAGATACATTATCACCAGCCAGCGATAAACCCTTAAAATAAATTAGTTCATTGTTTACTGAAGAGAAGGGAAACTATGATCGGGTCAGCGACCCACAAGGAGCGGCTGTAGTCTAGTGGCTGGAACCCCGCCCGTCCACCCGATGGTTATGGGTTTTATCCGTGTCGGGGCGAATTCGAATGATTAAAACTGACCTTGGTTCCTAGTCTAAAATTCGAATGATTAAAACTGAACTGGGCTCCCAGTCTAAAATTCGAATAATTAAACCTTACCTTGGTTCCTAGTCTAAAACTCGAATGATTAAAACTGAACTGGGCTCCCAGTCTAACACGGGTACCGGGAAATGTCTTGGGAAGTACAGGTTGCGACATCAGCCTCCAACTGGTCTATACACACATGGGTCTCTCAACTCATGCCCATTTCCCCTTAAAGCATCTTAAATTATCCCTGACTTAAAGCGATCCATAAGTAGAATGTGTTACTTGTCCACTAGAGAGAGAGGACAAAGTATCTTTAGTCTAAGCTCGCGATGAGTTAAAAAGTGTTTTTCTTGAAACAAAAGATGTATAACGGAAGAACAACTGCAAACAGCTGAAGAAGTGACACTTAGCGCAGACTAAGTAAACTGTGAACTGAATGTTAGTTCGCTTTCACTCGTTGCCCAACTCATAAACTTGAGCTTGGCTGTGATTAACAACCGACAGTTCAATAATTAAAAAGACAATGAATAATCGATCAGCTAAGATTCAATAGCCACTACAGAATCTCTAGGCAAGGCACAATAACCTATGCAAAGGTTTATAACCCGGCGCGCTGAGGTCACGAGGTAAAAAGCGTTAGAAATTTATTGTTGACATCGGGTGCAACAACCTTCTGCACCAGCAGTGAATTGTTGCAATATTTTGTCTAATACTGACTGCCTTGTGGGATGTGAAGGTGCATGATTATCCACCTGCTAGATCAGGGCATTGTCTCTAGAAGGACATTGCTTCTTTTTCTTCGCACCTCTTTCCAGGGAAATGCGTCAACCCTATTTACGCACCTCACCGGTCAGTGTGTTGGAATTCAGCAAGCACTTGTGTAAGGTTGACTTCATCTAAACAGATTCCATCCATCGTGTCGGACTTAAGTCTGCCCGTGTAAAAACTTAACTTGATACATAGTATTGTTTTCTCTTGTTCTGGTCTGGTCAGTATAGATTATTATAATTACATTCGTGTCCTTAAGTGCCCCAACCCCTGACGTAACAAACCCAGCGGAGTACAACGACAATCTGTGCCAGTTGTGTGGTGATTGATGAGCCTGCTAGTGCACTTCTGTGCCATTTGTGTGTTGACTGACCTGCCTACTAGTGCATTTCTTTGCCTGTTGTGTGTTGACTGACCTGTCTATTAGTGCACTTCTGTGCCAGTTGTGTGTTGGCTAATCTGCCTACCATTGCACTTCTGTGCCAGTTGTGTGTTGTGTTGATTGACCTGCCTACTAGTGCACTTCTGTGCCAGTTGTGTGTTGTGTTGACTGACCTGCCTACAAGTGCACTTATGTCAGTTTTGTGTTGATTGACCTGCCTACTATTGCACTTCTGTGTCAATTGTGTCTTTATTGACCTATCTGCAAGTGCACTTCTGTGTCTGTTGTGTGTTGATTGACCTGCCTACTAGTGCACTTATGTTCCAGTTATGTGTTTATTGACCTGACTACTAGTGCACTTATCTTCCAGTTATGTGTTTATTGACCTACCTACTAGTGCACCTATGTTCCAGTTATGTGTTTATTGACCTACCTACTAGTGCACTTATGTTCCAGTTATGTGTTTATTGACCTACCTACTAGTGCACTTATGTTCCAGTTATGTGTTTATTGACCTACCTACTAGTGCACTTCTGTGCCAGTTGTGTGTTTATTGACCTACCTACTAGTGCACTTATGTTCCAGTTATGTGTTTATTGACCTGACTACTAGTGCACTTATGTTCCAGTTATGTGTTTATTGACCAGACTACTAGTGTGCCTATGTGCCAGTTGTGTGTTTATTGACCTGCCTACTAGTGCACTTCTTGCGCGGTTGTTCCTGACTACTCCAATCTTCATTCCTAAACGCTGTATTGGAAAAAATTGATTTTTAGTTGAAAGTCGTTGCTCAGACCAACACTCTATGGTTTCTAATAATGCTGTCGGGTCATTTGTTAGATCCTATGATGTACTGGCAGAACCAGTCAGCTGTCCATCCTTTCATTGTCCACGCCACTATCATGCCCTATTACTAGGAAGCACGTATGTCTATTCAATGTAGGCTCAACCCGGTTCCTCGGCTTTTCAAATCATGTTCTGTGAATCACTTTGTATAAAAGCCTGGGTATCGTTTTGCGACTCCAGCTATTTCTCAGTTGTAGTTTGTAGTTTTCAGGCGTTGTAACAGTATAAAAATTACTCCATTCAGACATTGTAACAGTATAACAATTACAGTGGTACCTCGGGTTACGAACTTACTTCGTTCCAGAACTCGGTTCGTAACCCGAAACGTTCGTAACCCGAAACAGTTACATCAGTGAAATAGACACAATCCGTTTCAAGATGAAACAATTGCTCTTTTTTATTAACATCCGGTCGTTTACCTGACAAAACGCAAAGAATACGTGTACTTCATTTATTAAATAAAGAGAAAGAAAACAACCAAACAAGTTAAATGTAAAATTAAAAAAAAAGATTTAGTCTATCTTTCTTATCAAGAAAACTGTCATGGGAAATGTATCACTTTCTTTGCCAGTCTGAATCATTAGTTTCAGGAGTTCCTGTCGCTGTTTCTTGGCAGCCAATTGGGAATCTTTCTGCGCCAAGAAACTATCAAGGGAAATTCGTCGCTTCCTCTGCTGGAAAATCTTTCTGAAGTGGGCCATCGCGTTATAATTCATCAGGTTTACTGCCTTGTTAGCAACAAGTTTGTTTGGATGATGGTTCTCAATGAAATCGTCAATGTCTGCCCACTTGCTGCAAATTTCTTTAATCCTGGCAGTTGAAACGGTCACTGGCACCTCATCATCGGACGACTGCTCTCCCTTTAATGTCTTTAGCTGTTCATTCTGACGATCCACAAGCTCATCTGTAGTGAGATCTCAACAGTGGTCCTCAATCAGCTCCTCCAAGTCGTTGCCGTTGACTTCCGGGCCCATATTTTTGCCTAAGGACACAATCTCATCCACTACGTTGGTACAGAACAGCAGAGTTAACATGCCCTTCATTGGTTTGTACCCCGCAAAGTTGTTGTTCGTAACCAGAATTTTTCGTGACCTGAGACGTTCGTAACCCGAGGTACCATTGTACTTCATACACGTGCTGTAACAGTATAAAAATTACTTCATGCAGGCGTTGTAACAGTACAACAAGTATTTCATTCAGGCGTTGTAACAGTATAACAATTACTTCATACAGGCGATGTAAGAGTATAAAAATTATTTCATGTAGGCTTTGTAACAGTATAAAAATTACTTCATTCACGCCTGTAATAGTACTTCATTCAAGTACAAGTACTTCATTTAGACGATGTAACTGTACAACTATTACTTTATTCACGCCTGTAATAGTATAACAAGTACTTCATTTAGACGATGTAACAGTATAACTATTACTTCATTCACGCCTGTAATAATATGATAATTACTTCATTCTGAGCTGTAACAGTATACCAATGACTTCATACCTAGCAGTGTTTGTCAGCTGTAGCTTTGTTTTATGTGGTTATGAAAGTGCACATGTCAGGACTGCTCTGGGTATTGGGTCGGAGTCTGGTGGTAATCAAACACCTTTAACCCGCGGAGGAAACAACTGCAACGTTGGGCTTATCACAGCCAGTCGACGTGTTGTGTTGAATGGTGACATGGTGAAATGCACAAACACAGATGTGACATTCTATTATCTAATCACAGCCAGTCGGCGTGCTGTGTTGAATGGTGACATGGTGACATGTACAACCACAGATGTGACATTTCATTATCTAATCACAGCCAGTCAGCGTGCTGTGTTGAATGGTGACATGTACAACATGTACAACCACAGATGTGACATTCCATTACCTAATCACAGCCACTCGGCGTGCTGTGTTGAATGGTGACATGTACAACATGTACAACCACAGATGTGACATTCCATTACCGGTCTTGCACCCGCCCCCAACCCCATCCCCCTTCGTTCTGAGCTTAGAGAGGAGAACTCCCGCAACACAGACCACGTGGAGACGATATTTCGGTGCTAGTGGAGGAACTTGTCCAGCTCAACCTTGCTCCGATTGATTCAAGCTCCCACACGACCTGAGTGCCGCCTAATTTAAAGATCCCTTGTGGAAAAAGCAATATCATGGCTCGAGACACAGACTTTCACTAGGGCATGTAGCGACTCAGTGAGCACGCTCAAGAAGATAGAGATGGGGTGGATCAGAAGAGAGTGGTTGCTGTCACTGGAGCGGTCTCGGCTGGCAAAGATTAGTTTCATCTTCGTGCCAGAGCATGTGGGTGTACAAGGAAATGAGCGGGCTGACAAGCTCGCAGGTGAGGCTACTGTGGAGGGCGGACGCGCCATGGACCAGGCTGACATTCTGAATGCTCTACGAGAAGTAAGACTCTTGCGTGAACCAAGTGATGACTGTGAATCTACAACCAGGTCAGCCTGCGAGAACATCAAATTAAAAGAGGTGTGGCCAAACAAGAACACTACGCAGGAAGCCAAAGAAGATTAATAAACCACCAAAGAACTGGTGTCGTTAGCCGCTACACGCTGCGGGATTTGCTGAGGAGGGGATCCGAGCACTTATGGACTGAATGGTTCCATGTGCAATGACGATGATCTGTCGACTAACTAACTAACTTCCTTGTGGAAAATGCGTGTTTGTATCAACGATAATGCAATACAAACATGCAAAATATGTTTGATTGTTTTCTATCACAATTTATATGTTTCATTTTGGAATGAGATCCCTAGTTCTTCTGGGTCTGTTTGCTCTTTATATTGTCAAATTATGTCCCTCATTCATCGCGTTTCCGTTTCCACATTGTTGTCCAGTTTTGTTTGTTCATTTCCTTCAATTTCTTGTGTACATTTATAGCAGAGTTATATCTCGTTCTTCTGAGTTCTGTTTGTACTTTCCATCCACACTAAGTCCCAGTCTTCGCGTGTTTATACATGTCATGAAATAATTAGGTCTCAATATTCTCGTACATGTTTGTACATTTCATCTTAAACATATGACGCATTCTTCTCTTATTTATTTACACATTTAGTTCATGAATTATATCTCATCCTTTTCGTGAGTGTTTATACATTTCATCCATGAATTATATCTCATCCTTTTCGTGCGTGTTTATACATTTCATCCATGAATTATATCTCTTATTCTGTTCGCTCTTGTTTGCACATTACAATCGTGAATTAGATAGCTCGTTGTTTCCCCCCAGTTTTCTTGGAAATGCCCTGTGTGGTTCATCCACTGGTTTACCGAAGACAGCTTCTCAGATTATCTGTTGACCATTGTTTTCAGTCAAGCTTTATGAACAGTTTCATGCGATGCCAGCACAGGCTGCCGAGATGTTTGTTGCCGTTGTAGAACAGCTTTATTGCTACCGATCCATCTGCTTCTAGACCTCCTCCGTGCTCTAAATTCACCGGCATGAGAGCGTCGTTCTGCAAAAGACTTGCTGCATTATGACGAGGAAAACATGGCCAGTTGGCAACACTTAATTTGCTTAAGAAGACCATAACAATTTTGTTTTTTGCGTCTTTGCACGGCGTTGTTCCCGAGATTCTTCTATTTTCAATATTTCTAATTATGTCTATGCTGGTGACACCAACACCTTTTCTCAATAATCTCATTTCACATTTTGAATCTTCCTCTAGTGTTTTGGTCAGAAGCCAACTGGTAACACAGAACTCGGTCGAACTAAGCCTTGCATCACCATTCGTTGGGTTTCCATGTTAGAAATGATCTCACCAAAGAAGAAGAACAAAACAAAACAAAACAAAACAAAGATTAATCTAAAAGAACACCCCCTGAAATAGGTAAAGAGCTTCAAATACTGAGGAAGTATAATATCATCTCAAGGCAAATCAGAAGACGAGATCGAAAATAGATGCAATAAGGCAAACCAACTCATTGGACAAATGGCACCACTTCTAAAGAACAAACACGTAATAGCAGATGCTAAAAGGCACTCAACAACACAACCTTCCTACCAACTCTATGTTGCCAATGCAAAACCTGGACAATGATAGAAAGAGAGTAAGAAATATTACAATAACATAAATGAGATTCCTGAGAAGAATACTCAATGTATCAAGAAGAAATAAAATCAGAAATTGAGAAATCAGAACTAAAGTTGGGATTATAGCAGCGCTATACTCCATACGAAAACGTTAAGTTAAATGGTTTGGCAGTATACCACAACAAGCAATGATGTACAGACCAAGTGGAAGCAGAAGAAGAGGCCGCCCATGTAAACGATGGGCAGAGGCAATAATAGAGTACATTGGAATCTCGATACATGAAGCTCATAAACGGGCACTCTCCCGCTGTTTATACTTCACCTCGACACGGCAAAGTACAAGAGTAACAAGCTGAGATGAGGTGATGTCGTGTCCTCCTTTAAAGTGTCGTCCCTGGAGTGAGGAGAGTCAACACCCACATTATAATTTTTCTTTCCTATCAATATCCTGGAGAATCCACCAGCTTCCGTCCAACACACTCCATCAGCCCGTGGACACCTTTTCCTATCACTCTCTCACTGTCGTACTATGCCCCCTCTCATACTTCCCCAACGCAACATATTCAACAACTCTCTTGCTTCTAAAAATTAATAAAGATTAATTTATTAAAAGAAAAGTGTAACGTATATGAGACGTGTATGCGAAGAAAATGTGTGTCGAGTATTCTAATGTAAATGTATAGGTCAGCCTTCAAAGTTCAGGATCAGAGTCCACTCATCATGGCAAGGATTACACGACATCACACGAGTCAGTACAATAGACCTCACCAATTGCCGCTTCTTTTCCGCCAGACTTGTTATCCTCCATGAACCTTGATAACCATGAAATCTGAGTCCCATTCGAAACTACAGTCCGGGAACACTATTAATGTTTGTTCCTAACAAAACTGTTCCTAATAGTTTGTAGAAAACTGAGATCTCATAATTCCTGCACAGTAAAAAAAACAATAGAACACTGTCCCATGAACATGGCGTTTGTCCTTCTTGCGAAATGTTCTATAGATTTCCTTATTTTCTCGTTATTGTCTTAACGTTATAATGTTCTCGATATGTGGAACCACTACACTTAAATGTTATCTTTCCTCCAATGTGAACCTCAATCACTATTGGTGTGTTAAAGACTGGTATGACCTACAACTCATTCGGTACTTATCCTGTAGGATACTTCTATCATTCAGCTCCCCTGAGCAATGTTGATCATCTTCATCTAGCATAGGCTCATGGATAAAGTTGCTGGCCAATCTTCCGGCGCCAAAAAATTATCCGGGATTGGTTTTTTCAATGATTCTGTGTTCTTCATCCCGACCAGAGGGAACCTGTAAAATATATAATACAACGGGTGATAGCCTCTCCGTCACTGATCTCTATTAGATGATCGTGGCCATTGGCCCTTGCTCAGCAAAAAACAATGAACCTAACTCTGTCAGGGATAGATGAACTGAACACATAGGTTTTCATCAGGCCACGACAAGAAGAAAAAAAAAACACAACCAACAGCGTGCTGAACCCCCCCCCCCCCCCCCCCCCCCCCCCACCAGGGAGCACCCACTGGAAGATCCAAATTATTGCCCATTACTCAATTCTCAACTAGTAGAGCTTATCAACACTACACTAATCTATTTTCAACTAACAGAGCCAAGTATCACTTCCCTACTCTAGCTAGTTTTCCACTAACAGTGCTAATCATCACACTCTAGTTTTAACAAGGCTACAGCCTATATTAATTAGAACTAATTATAATAGGTTCTACCTTAGGCAACACCGCAGTTAGATCAAATCACATCTACCCATGACAGGCACGTGTAAAATTAAATTAACTCAATTCGCACACGGTAGACATATTTCCAATCAGAACCGCAGTGCCGAAGCACGTCCGCCTCAATCAACGGTTTGAGTTCAACTAGCTTCTCCAATCATGGTTTTTGGCGAACGCCTAAAATTGGTCACGTGACGTGGTTGATGTCCTGCAGGTGTTATTTTGGCATATCATCCATTGTCAAGAATCTATCCTCCCTGGCTTAGTCACTGTCAGAGTTGTCATCACTTGTTTTAACATCCCCAACAAGCTAGCGAGTTACTGTATGATCCCAACAACAGTTGTCAATAGCAAGCTGCCAATCTATCCGTCGAGTGGTGACAACTCCAGCTGCCATTTCGCTTGATGCCCAGAACTCTAAATGACAGACGGACTGTTTTCTCCCGAGCTGAGTACTTCCGCTTTCAATCCGACCTGTTTATAAACTATCAAAGTGGTGTATTGAGTCATCTCACTCATTTCCCCTACACATCTGCAGCTGTTAACTTTGTCCGACCTGTGATGGTTGACATCTGATTGTAACCAGGATCTGATGGGTTCTATCTGTATTCGAATGTTGATAAACTGTCAAAGCGAGGCCGGGATTTGTCTCACTCACCTCCAAATGTTCCCATTTTGTCGACCCCATGTAAACACGTGCAGCTACATTTTCTGGATTTGTTGAAACAACCTTTGGCCTCGAACATGCCGCTAATTCAGAACGCCTTTTATTCTCATCACTGGTTAAATCACGTTGGTCTGTTATGTGACAGGTGAGATGAGATGAGATATGGTTGTGATAGCTGGCACATTACTGCACTGCCATTCTGATACATTGCTACAACCTACCCACCCATGTCCCCCTTCCTCCGTGAAATAACCTCTTACGTATGAAGTAATTACGGAGATGACGTCAAATTGGTGTCTTCAGTTTGAACATTTGGCCAGTTATAGGATGTTCTCTTTGTCGCATCAGAAGAAGACAGTGCATACTCTGTAGTGCTGTTATGAGAAGGGGAAAGCTGGAGTATGTCGTCACAACGGGTAAGGTGGTTCCGGGGGGGGGGGGGGAGGCAGGGGCAGACCATGAGAAAAGATGCTGGGCAGATTGACATCATGGCTTGAAGAAACATCCGTATCATATATTATTGGCAGTACACAAGACAAATGGCTGTGGACAGACATGATCACCAACACCACACGACATGGACTATAAAAAGATTGGCAGTACACGAGTAGGCTGTGGACAGACATGATCACCAGCACCATACGGCATGGACTATAAAAAGATTGGCAGTACACGGGACAGAAGGTTGTGGACGGACATGATCACCAACACCACACGACATGGACTATAAAAAGATACAGGATCTAGTGATCCCCAAATTGTCTGTCTTTGATCTATTCAAAGTATTACGAACGCTGGAAAATATCAGCCATTGAAATTTTCCCTTTGTCTTTTAAGAGTTAAAGTGAGGAAATGATCATGTGACTATATGAATCTGAAGCCCATTTTGCCTCACGTGATTCGCCTTTGTAAGCTGTGTTCTGTTTGTTCCATCTAACACCTGTTGTTTCCCACACCAATTGTTGTTTCTTTGTTTTGTCTTCTGGTATGTTTGTTGTAAATTTCTTATCACCAATCAACAATTGCTAAGATTAACGACAACAAGGACACAACTGAAGAGGGGTTATCGGTGAAAAGCCAAGTGTCGATCTTATCACCGAAACGTGGGTGTGTGAAACAATTACAGATATCATTGTACTATTCTACAATCAGACACCAAAGTAACACAATGGGCCATTACATCAACAATCTTGCATTGCGAAATAGAGAAATAATCATGGTTTTCCAGGCTCCCAGTTTCTCAGAAGAGCCGTGGTGGCCGAGTGGTTACGGTACTTACCTGGCGAGTTTATGGGAATGTCCCGAATGCTGTGATGTCGGTTCCTAAATCAATCAATCAATTAAACCTGGCGAGCGGGTGGTCGAGGTTCACTCCTTGGCAGAGGTAGGATCACCTATTCCGACCAACACGGCTGTGAGGTCGATTCAGCCTAATCAACTGGATACCGGACAATTGTCAGGATTTTCTAGTAATTGTCTGGCAAGGGTTAGCCACCAGGAAGGGAATTCCTCACCCCCCCCCCCTCCCCTCCACCTCAATCCAACATGTGAAGGTCTAACACTGCACACGCCAGACGGCTGTATCTGCTATGGGTCTCCATTTACCTGTTATGTTCCTGCACTTTGTCAATCACAACAGCTAGAGACACTCGATATACAGTCCACTGTGGCAAGTCATAACCAGTCACAACAGCTAGTCACACACAATATACACACCACTGTGGTCACTCACAACAGCTAGTCACACACAATATACACACCACTGTGGTCACTCACAACAGCTAGAAACACACAAAATATACACACCACTGTGGTCACTCACAACAGCTAGAAACACACAAAATATACACACCACTGTGGTCACTCACAACAGCTAGAAACACACAAAATATACACACCACTGTGGTCACTCACAACAGCTAGAAACACACAAAATATACACACCACTGTGGTCACTCACAACAGCCAGAAACATACACAATGTACACACCACTGTGGTCACTCACAACATCCAGAAACATACACAATTTACACACCACTGTGGTCACTCACAACAGCCAGAAACATACACAATTTACACACCACTGTGGTCACTCACAACAGCCAGAAACATACACAATGTACACACCACTGTGATCACTCACAACAGCCAGAAACATACACAATGTACACACCACTGTGGCCAATCACAACAGCCAGAAACATACACAATGTACACACCATTGTGGCCAATCACAACAGCCAGAAACACACAATATACACACACGAGAGAAGGCAGGCGAGGCCTGTGATGTGGATTCTTGCCTCATTTCAACTCAACTATTTTTGTCACTGCAGATTTCATGTGCCGGTCTCTCTGGCTGAGGGGTTACAACACTTTCTCCGTAATCTCGTTTATCACGCAGAGTCTCGTAGTAGGAGAGAACTGGGAGCGGTTCGACCCCCGCTGGTGACTTGCGGGATACTGAGCCGGCCGCTCAGAAAGCAATGGCAAACTACTGAGCGTAATCTTGCCAAGAAATCAACGGACAGCTGAAAGATGCTGCTGTTGACAGCGATGTCCTGTAAAGGATATGCAAAAAAAAAAAAAAAAAGATTTCATGTCACCATTACTCAGAGGAACATGCAATTTGGTATTATCCGCTCTGTCTTTTCTTCTACCTGCCAGCTATTTTATTGCAGTAAATTCCCACTTGTGCAGGCATTCATATGTTTAGTGCTGGGCGTCCTCTTGTGTTTAGATAAGTAGTAACTATGAACATCTTTCCTGCTATAGGTCGTTGGATACTTAAACTATCGTATTGTCGAAAATGGAATGGTTTAAACTGTCAGCTTTGGAGGAAGACTACCATACCTGGGGTGGCTTTTAGTACAATAATCGTGTTGTTGATAAGGTGTTAAATAGTTGAAATATAATACAGTAGTTTTCCCGATACAACCCCCTTTAATTTAATATATAATACTGTGATATAATATTAACAACTTTTAAGTCATGAATGTAACACCTGATACTTCTAATTTTCCGCCATCCATTTTTGTTTGTTCCAAACCTGCTTTTGTTCGGCACTGATTCTGTTAATGTCTTGTCTGCCCAGCTCACTCTGTGCATCCTAAAGTAACACAACATCTCAAAAATTGTCACATTATTTCCATCTTTCTGTGTATGGAATTCATGTTTTAGGGTTGAATACGGCTATACGGCCATCAGTCATTACTGTCATTACCCCCGAGCAGCAATTGTCTAAAGAGAAGTATAAACTTGGGAGTCACCAACACGTCTTCCAGCACCTTCAGACTTCGACATGAACGGATCCAAATACATCAGCACTCAGTTTGAGCCTGTGGCCATTTCTCTATATAGTTTGCTCTCAAACAAAGCTGGTGTCAGCCACACGCGAAATTAGATGCAGGATAAACTCACAGCACCAGATAGGAAGTCACAATAACTAGGTTTTAACATTCATAGACGAAAGACACGAATATTGAGAATACATCAAGCAAACGATAACACCTGGTTGTGGAGTAATAACCTTAGGTATCGTCTCCCGAGTATAAACATTGCTTGTAATTTGTTTTCTAGACGGCAACACCAGGTAGGTCTAGAATAGTCTAGATAGTTCATTTAGAGAATCAGTAATAGTACCATCCTAAAGTCGTACAGAAGTATTTCCGGTTTCCGTTCTTTCTCTTTCTGCCTTCGGCTCGACAGCTAGGATTCCGGTTTTTGTTTTGCATAACATAGTCATGTCTGTGGCGACGAATGTCTTGCTACAGCGACCATTTTCCAAGCAATAAGTAGCCAAAGAGTTAATCACTAGGGTTAACAGACTATCACTAATTTTGCCTACAGCTACTATACCTTATTCGTTATTCTTGGCGACATCACTTCACCCAAGCTTAACAGTAAATCTACATTACAATTTATTGTCTAGTTGAGAACAGACATAAAGGACATACAGACAGACAGAGAGAAGGGTGAAGAGCCAGACATAGAGAAGACAGGATAGAGAGACGATGAACGGACGGACAATAGACAGACAGGCGGACGGACTGACTGACAGACAGAGCTATAGGTTTTATTTATTGACACTTTATATGTGTTATTTCCCCTGAGCTGGTGGGGTCCCAGGGCATTGTTTTGTCCACGGCCTACCAGGCCTTCAAGACGGCCCTGGGGTACAGATATTCTTATTACAGTCAAAAGGTACATCCAGGCAGCAACAATGTAGGCTGGATTTGTCAGACGTGGCAAACCTGACAATAGCCTTGACACAACAGCAGCCAGGCGGATATAATTCGTGAATGTAACTGCGCCAACTCATGAAGGACAACATTAGCCCGAGTGAGTAGACGGCAGTACGTGTAATCTGGCCCACAAGCGCCCTGTACAAAGCCACACTACAACACGACCATCGATTAGATTGTCACCCACGCAGTGCTTACCGCAGCAGTCGGCATGGCAGGTTTTCCATGCAGAAACTAATCGATAACTAGCCTGCTTTTAGAACATGCATGCATGTGATATACCTCATTACAACTGACAACAACAGTAATCGATTGTGTGGTGAACTTTCAGCAAAATCAGCGACCGTTGTTCTGCACAAGAGTTGATTTTAATTGGGTGGGTGGGGGAGGAGGTCCCTGTGTTAGGGGTTCCTGCAACCCTGATAGTAACGATGTATACTGAAGGGCATTTATAGAAGACCACTGCAAGGTAGATATTGGAAAGACAAACTAGACAACAACAAACATGAACAATTCAATCACACCGCTTCCTCATCTTCAGAAGACCTCATTGCCTCCCTGAAGAAGCCGGTGAACCTTGGCGTTCGATACGCGTGGCTTATCTGTATCTAGCAGAGGCATGTGTTATTCTACGCATAGATTCAGAATGAGTTTTTGTAATACAAATCTGACAGTGAAGGAATTACATACCTTACAGGAAGGAGTCAAAGTGGTGTACATTTGACACTAGAGAAGTCAAAGTAATACATACCTGACACTGAAGGGGTCAAAGTAATACATGTATGACACTGACGGGGTTAAAGTAGCACATATGTGACACCGATGGGGTTAACGTAATACATTTATAACACACAAGGAGTCAAAGTAATACAAAACTGAAGAAATCAAAGTAACATGAATACTATATTGAATGAGTCAAAGTAATACATAGCTGGCGTTGAAAGCGTAAACATAATACATATATGAAACTGACGGAGTCAACATAATACATATATGACACTGACGGAGTCAACATAATACATATATGACACTGAAGGAGTAGTGCAGAGCCATGTAAAGTATCAACTAGTACAGAACCATGTAAAGTATCAACTAGTACAGAAACATGAAAAGTAACAACTAGTACAGAAACAGTTAAAGTAACAACTATACAGAACCATGTAAATTACCAACTTGTAAAGAGTCATGTAAAGTAACAACCATTACAGAACTATGTAAAGTAACGAGTAATGCGAACACATTTAAAATAACAACAAATACATACACATTCAAAGTAAACACAAATGCAAACAAATTTAAATTAACAACTAGTAAAGAAACATTTAAAGTAACGACGAGTACAGAACCATGTAAAGTAACAACTAATACGGAAATGTGTAAAGTAATAGTTAGTACAGAAACATGAAAAGTAACAACTAGCTCAGAAACATAACAATTTACAATCAGCACAGAAACATGTAAAGTAACAACGAGCACAGAAACACGTAAAGTAACAACTAGTTCAGAGACATATAAAGTAACAACTAGTTCAGAAACATGTAAAGTAACAATTAGCACAGAAACATGTAAAGTAACAACTAGTACAGAAACCTGTAAGGTAACAACTAGCACAGAAACATGTAAAGTAACAACAAGCACAGAAACATGTAAAGTAACAACTAGTACAGAAACATGTAAAGTAACAACTAGTACAGAAACATGTAAAGTAACAACTAGTACAGAAACATGTAAAGTAACAACTACCACAGAAACATGTAAAGTAATAACTAGTACAGAAACATGTAAAGTAACAACTAGCACAGAAACATGTAAAGTAACAACTAGTACAGAAACATGTAAAGTAACATCTAGCACAGAAACATTTAAAGTAACAACTAGCACAGAAACATGTAAAGTAACAACTAGTACAGAAACATGTAAGTTAACAACTAGTACATAAACATGTAAAGTAACAACTAGTACAGAAGCATGTAAAGTAACAACTAGTACAGAAACATGTAAAGTAACAACTAGTACAGAAACATGTAAAGTAACAACTAGTACAGAAACATGTAAAGTAACAACTAGCACAGAAACATATAAAGTAACAACTAGTACAGAAACATGTAAAGTAACAACTAGCACAGAAACATGTAAAGTAACAACTAGCACAGAAACACGTAAAGTAACAACTAGCACAGAAACATGTAAAGTAACAACTAGTACAGAAACATGTAAAGTAACAACTAGCACAGAAACATGTAAAGTAACAACTAGTACATAAACATGTAAGTTAACAACTAGCACAGAAACATGTAAAGTAACAACTAGCACAGAAACATGTAAAGTAACAACTAGCACAGAAAGATGTAAGTTAACAACTAGCACAGAAACATGTAAAGTAACAACTAGTACTGAAACATGTAAGTTAACAACTAGTACAGAAACATGTAAAGTCACAACTAGTACTGAAACATGTAAGTTAACAACTAGTACAGAAACATGTAAAGTAACAACTAGTACTGAAACATGTAAAGTAACAACTAGTGCAGAAACATGTAAAGTAACAACTAGTACAGAAACATGTAAAGTAACAACTAGTACTGAAACATGTAAGTTAATAACTAGTACAGAAACATGTAAAGTAACAACTAGTACTGAAACATGTAAAGTAACAACTAGTACAGAAACATGTAAAGTAACAACTAGTACAGAAACACGTAAAGTAACAACTAGCACAGAAACATGTAAAGTAACAACTAGTATAGAAACATGTAAATTAACAATTAGTTCAGAAACAAGCGAAGTTTCAACTAGTACATAAACAACGAATACATGGAGTACCTGCTCAGCATATAGTATGAGTATCTACTCAACGTATAGTAGCAGCGTCTAATCAACGTATAGTAGGAATACCTGTCTAATGTACAGTAGAGACGCCTCATTTGCCTATAAAAGGACTATCTGCTTAACGTATAGTATAAGTATCTGCCCAGCGTAAAATAGAAGTATTTGCTCAAAGTATGGTAGCCAGGGATGGATTAACCATTAGGCAAACAAGGCACGTGCCTAGGGCACCAAGCATTTGGGGGGCACCACAAGTCCTCAAGAAAAATGTGTATATTGTCCCGGTAGCGTAATTGCATGGCATAAGCAAATCGCAAATGTAATATTGAATCGCACATTATTTAACCTTGGTCCCACAACCCGGGGGTAAAATACCCCCCACCCAGTTGTTTGTTTTTTTTTTTGCTGTTTTTTTTTTGTTATTTTTCTTCAAGGTTTTTTGTGCTATTTTTTGACTTTTCTGGGATATGTTTGTGCTACGTAATGCACCAATGCGTAGCGACAAATTCACTTCCGTTTTGGTCTGCTAGTGAAAACAATTGTGAATAGTGCTAATTTGTCGACGTGTCATTGAATGACTGTACATTCACAGCTAATATGTCTGGGTGCTACAAGGTCATGCTGAAAAGAATTCTATAAGAAAATGAGTTTGCTATACACATACCCTGTGCTACCCATTCACTAAATCTGGTAGGCAGAAGTGCCGTTGACTCTTGTTTAGAGGCAGTAAACTTCTTCCATACAGTGCAACTGATCTATACTTTTTTCTCAGCTTCAACCAAAAGATGGAAGATTCTGAAAGGATGCCTTGTGAATGAAAAGCTGGTAAAGTCCCTTTCCGATACTAGATGGGAAGCACATGCTGTTGCAACTGAAGCCATTCTAATGTCTCATCCTCAGATTATAGAAGCGTTAGAATGTTTACAAGAAGACCAGTCACAGAAGGGGGACACCAGAAGAGAAGCAGAAAACATTGCAAAGATGATGCAAGAATTCGAATTTGCTTTCATGCTTGTCTTTTGGGAAGAAGTGTTACAACATTTTCACAGGGTCAGTCAAGCTCTACAAAATGAGCACGTGAACTTGAAAACGTGTGCTGATTTGTATTCTTCACTAGCAGATCACTTGCATGAATCTAGGAATGAATTTGAAAGATTTGAAGAAGCTGCAAAAGAAATAACACCAGGTGTGGATTATAAGTCAACTTTGACCCGTAATCGTAAACGAAAGACAGTGGTCATTGATGGTGATGCCCCTGAGGTATCTCAGAATGCCAGAGACAAATTTCGTATATCTGCTTTCGACACCATTGTTGACAAACTTGAGACAGAGATGAGTAGACGAGGACAGGTATATAATGATCTAGCAGTTCGATTTTCTTGTTTGGTCGATGTACCACAAACATCTCAGTGTTGTGAAGGACTAATAAATGCTTATCCTGAAGATCTGAACAATAATTTATATACTGAACTACAACAGTTCCACTCATATATTCGCCACAAGTTTCGTGCATCAAAATCTGACAACAACACGTTCAGTCATGCAGAACTCTACAAAGTAATAGTTAGAGACAACATCGAGTGTGCTTTTCCAAATGTAGAAATCGCCTTGCGCATATTTTTAACATTAATGGTTACGAATTGTTCAACTGAGCGCTCTTTTTCTCAGTTGAAACGTACAAAAAATCCAAGTAGATCGACAATGAAACAAGAAAGGCTTGATTCCTTATCTTTGCTGATGATTGAGGCAGACTTGTTGCGCAAAATTAACTTTGATGATGTACTCAAAATCTTTGCCAGACGTAAATCTAGAAAAAAGAACTTTAAAATGTAAATGTGTGCTCTCTCTGACTTTCTTATCTATCAAAAAAGTTACAGTATTTTTGTCTACTATTATTACAAAATTAATTAACTATTAATTTTAATACAGAAATACCTTATTGTAGGTTTTATATGAGTGATAGTAGTACAAACATATGTGTTTACATTTCACAACTGTTTTTCTTTGTTAGTTTTTTTGCATAATATTGAACATACCAGCAGTCAGTGGAGGATCGGGGGCCCGGGGCAGTAGGGGGCACCCATGTGGGTTTGTGCCTAGGGCACCAAGATGGCTTAATCCGGCCCTGATGGTAGCAGCTGTTGATAAGCGGTTAATTGTAGTACCTGCTCAACGCATAGTGCATTGCTTGTTAGAGAATGGGTTAACTATAGCAGTTGTTGTCTCTGGTCTAATTCATACACAGCTATGACAGCAAGTGATAGATCAAAGCACATCACGTAGCACTAGAAAGCAGCCCAGCGACACAAATGTGATACAGCTGGTAGACCTGAAATCAGCTATGGAATATATGCTCAAACGAATAGAAACAGAAAGGTTGAAAATATAAATATTCAGTAGGAAACTGCGATTGAGTATAGAGGCAAACAACACAAGAAAAAAAAAGATACAGGTATTACCTTCGATGTTTTCTGCTAGCGTGTATTTTCTCTCATTTCTGTTTCTTTTTTCTCCGTCTACTATGAGTGTACATTAGTGCCTCTGAGTGTATAATCACACTTACTGAGTTGTTGTTAAGTGGCTTGAGAGCCACGGAATATAGCGGCTAGCGAGCTGGTCTGGCGGTGTCAGCAACTGAACGTTTTTCTTCTTTCGTTCGCTTGAAATGTCTATATCTGCAGTATTGTCTCTTGTGTGAATTTAACTGTCTTTTTAGTTCACTCAGTGGTGCATAACAACTGGACGTGAGTGAAAGCCTAACCTTACTCATTCACAATATATATATATATATATATATAGTCGTTAAACCCTCGGCCAGGGTGTCCGGCTGCAATCTTATATATAAAAGGCGATCTCCGTCTGTCTGTCTGTATGTCCCTATGTCCTTTATGCGCTCGCGAACGGCCCATCCGATTGAGATGAAATTTTCTACACGCCTTCCTTTCATTCCAGCGCAGCCCACTGTCATATTTTTTTAGTGTGACATCGGCTGCTTACCAAATATTATTTAATTTTCCATTTTTCATCATAATTTCATATATCTCAGGGGACCTAACTCTGTAAAAGTTATTTCAAGGGGAATAACTTTTCTGTATACCTTATAGTCATATTGTTGCATCGTTTTTAAAGATTTATAAACTCTTTGTCCATAATTATGTATCGGCATATGAGTTATAATAAATAATGGTACAAACTTTAAGGCATTTTCAAAGTTTTCATAAACATAATGCACAATGCATAACATTGTAACTCATCTTTTTATGCTTAAGAAGTTACTGTAGTCATGCAGGTGATTAGAAAGAGTTTTCATTAAAAAATAATGGATAGTGTGTGGAAGGACATTCTTTTAAGTTACTTTTTTTGTTGTATGAATTTAATGCGACGCTACCCGCCAGGAGCTGGGCGAAGCCACGCCGGATCAGATAGTTAGACAGACCCACCTTTTCGCTGCAGTTGTCTACTCCTCCTTTTCCTTCTTCTGCTGATGCTGCTGCCACCGCTCCATTTACCCAAGTTAATTGTTGGGGAAGATGTAAAGATCTTTCAAGTGCTCTTTCTAATGCTTTTTGTAAGTTGGTCTTCGTTTATCTAAGGTTGTTCTAACTGCAACCAATAAATGATTAGACAGACAGACAGACAGACAGACAGACAGACAGACAGGCAGACAGACAGACAGACAGACAGACAGACAGTCGGGAACGGGAACTTATATGACTACTTATATGAATTAAATGAGATGCTCGCCATCAGGGGCTGGGCGAAGCCGGGCCGGATCAGACAGACAGATAGACAGACAGACAGACATTTAGACAGACAGACAGACAGATAGATAGTCGGGAACGGGAACGGGAGCTTATATGACTACTTATATGAATTAAATGAGATGCTCCACACCAGGAGTTGGGCGATGCCGGGCCGGGTCAGACAGACAGACAGACAGAAAGACAGACAGAAGAAAGACATACATACATACATACATACATACAGACAGACAGACAGACAGACAGACAGACAGACAGACAGACAGACAGACAGACAGACAGACAGTCGGTAACGGGAACGAGGACTTATATGACTACTTATATGAATTAAATGAGATGCTCCCCACCAGGGACTGGGCGAAGCCGGGCCGGGTCAGCTAGTATCTTATATATAAAAGGCGATCTCCGTCTGTCTGTATGTCCGTATGTCCTTTATGCGCTCGCGAACGGCCCATCCGATTGAGATGAAATTTTCTACACGTCTTCCTTTCATTCCAGCGCAGCCCACTGTCATATTTTTTTAGTGTGAAATCGGCTGCTTACCCAATATTATTTAATTTTCCATTTTTCATTGTAATTTCTATACAGCGAGGGGACTTAACTCTGTAAAAGTTATTTCAAGGGGCATAACTTTTCTGTATAACTTATAGTCATATTGTTGCATCGTTTTCAAAGATTTATAAACTCTTAGTCCATAGTTATATACCGGCATATGAGTTATAATAAATAGTGATACAATCTTTAAGGCATTTTCAAAGTTTTCATAAAAATAATGCATAATGCATAACATTGTAACTCATCTATTTATGCTTAAAGAATAAATAAATAATAGTTACCTTATCTCTATCAAGTTTGAAGATTTTATATTTCTTTACACTGTCGCCAACTCTAAGAAGACATGGAACAACTTCAGCCATTATTAAATCTACAGGCATATGCGTTATATTCCTCCTCCTCCTCCTCTCCCCTCCTCCACCTCCTACCCTCTTCCTCTTCCCCTCCCCTTCCTCCCTCTCCCTCCTCCATCCTCCTCTTCCTCCTCCTCCTCCCTCCTCCTCCCTCTTCCTCCTCCTTCCTCCTCCTCTTTCCTCCTCCTCCCTCTTCATCCCTCTACCTCCTCCTGCCTCCTCGCCCTCCTCCCTCCTCCTAATCACTCCTCTTCCTTCCTCCTCCCTTCTCCTCCTCTCTCCTCCTACTCCCTCCTCCTCCCTCCTCCTCCTACGTCCTCCCCTCCTCCCTCCTCCTCCTCTCCTCCCTCTTCCTCTCTCCTCCTCCTTCTCCTAACTCTTCCTCCCTCCTTCTCCTCCCTTTCCTCATCCCTCTTCCTCCCTCTCCTCCTCCCTCCTCTTCATCCCTTCTCCTCCTCCCTTCTCCTCCTCTCTCCTCATCCTCTCTCCTCCTCCCTACTTCTCCTCCCTCTACCTCCTTCCTCCTCCTCCCTCCTCCTCCTCCCTCCACATCCCTCCTCCTCCTCTCTCTTCATCCTCCCTCCTCCTCCTCCTCCTCCTTCTCCTCCCTCCTTCTTCTCCCTACTCCTTCTCCCTCCTCCTTCTCCCTCCTCCTCCTCTCTCCTCCTCCATCTCCCTCCTCCTCCATCTCCATCCTCCTCCCTCTTCTCCTCCCTCCTCCTCCTGCGTTCTTCTCCTCCCTCCTTCTCCCTCCTCCTCCTCCTTCTCCTTCCTCCTCCCTCTTCCTCCTCCCTCCTCCTCCCTCCTCCTCCCTCTTCCTCCTCCAACTCCTCCTCCCCTCCTCCTCCCACATCCTCCTGCCTCCTCCTCCTCCCACATCCTCCTGCCTCCTCCTCCTCCCTCATCCTCCTCCTTCTCCCTCCTCCTTCTCCTCCATCTCCCTTCTCCTCCATCTCCCTCCTCCATCTCCCTCCTCCTCCCTCTCCTCCTCCTACGTTCTTCTCCCTCCTCCCTCTTCCTCCTCCCTCCTCCCCCTCCTCCTCCCTCTTCCTCCTCCCCCTCCTCCTCCCCTCCTCCTTCCACCTCCTCCTGCCTCCTCCACCTCCTCATCCTCCTCCTTCCTCCTCCTCCCTCCTCCTCCTTCCTCCTCCTCTCTCCTCCTCCTAATCCCTCCTCCTCCCTACTACTCCTCCTCCTTCCTCCTCTTCCCTCCTCCTCCTCTCTCAGCCTATCTCTTCCTCCCTCCTACTCCTTCCTCCTCCTCTCTCCTCCACCTCCCTCTTCCTCCTCCCAGCTCCTACTCCTCCTTTTTCTTCTTCTTCTGCTGCTGCTGCCGCTGCTCCATTTACCCAAGTTAATTGTTGGGGAAGATGTAAAGATCTTTCAAGTGCTCTTTCTAATGCTTTTTGTAAGTTGGTCTTCGTTTATCTAAGGTTGTTCTAACTGCAACCAATAAATGATTAGACAGACAGACAGACAGACAGACAGACAGACAGACAGACAGACAGACAGACAGACAGACAGACAGAGAGGGAGGGACAGACAGATAGACAGACAGATAGATAGTCGGGAACGGGAACGGGAGCTTATATGACTACTAATATGAATTAAATGAGATGCTCCAAACCAGGAGCCAGGTGATGCCGGGCAGGGTCAGACAGACAGACAGACAGATAGACAGACAGACAGACAGACAGACAGACAGACAGACAGACAGACAGACAGACAGACAGATAGTCGGTAACGGGAACGGGAGCTTATATGACTACTTATATGAATTAAATGAGATGCTCCACACCAGGAGCCAGGCGATGCCGGGCAGGGTCAGACAGACAGACAGACAGACAGACAGACAGACAGACAGACAGTCAGGAACGGGAACGGGAGCTTATATGACTACTTATATTAATTAAATGAGATGCTCCCCGCCAGGCACTGGGCGAAGCCGGGCCGGGTCTGCTAGTATATATATATATATATATATATATATATATATATATATATATATATATATATATATATATATATATATATATATATATATATATATGTACTAGCTAACCCGGCCCGGCTTCGCCCAGGCCCTGGCGGGAATCTATCTATCTATCTATCTATCTATCTATCTATCTATCTATCTATCTATCTATCTATCTATTATACTGCAGCCGGACTCCCTGGCCGAGGGTTTAAAGACTTTCTCTGTAATCCTATTTATCCACGTAGGGTATCGCAGCGCGCGAGTATTGGTAGCAGTTCTCGCAGCGTTGGTGACTTAAGGGATAAGTGAGCCGGCCGCTCAGAAAGAAATGGCAAACTACTGAGCGTAATCTTGCCAAGAAATCAACAACCGCCGTAAAATGCTGGTGTTGAAAGTGATGTCCTGTAAAAGGATATGCGGAGAAAAAAAATATATATATACTGCAAATATTATTTGAAAACCCACTAGTTATATAGCAGAAGAGAAGCGCCATTACCAATAAACAATAAAGGTTGCCTCCGGTCATACGGCAACAACGTAGACAACAGGAATAGTCACTTCAGTCCATCAGTAATATACTCAATCAGGGTGAGTTAAAGCCTGATTGCAACCCCAAGTTACACGCATAGTAGCCGTTTCATCCAGGTTAACAACGGTGATGTTATAAGAACTGTGAGCATAGTCCTTATCCCAGTTATGAGTAGAACTGTGTTAAATCACCCCGCATATTACCCAGGCCTTCGCAACACTTTAATCTTGTATATAAATTAGGATGTATGTATGTAAATATGTATAGTCCTTATACGTTCGCGAACGGTCCATCCGATTGAGATGAAATTTTCTACACGTCTTCCTTTCATTCCAGCGCTGCCAACTGTCGTATTTTTTTTCTTCTTCCTCCTCCTCCCTCCTCCCCCCTCCCAAAATACGTACGTAAATATATGATGATGATGATGAAAGAATCCCCGAACCAAAACAGCTAGGGAAAGCGAAGAAAATGACGTGACTACACAGAATCGTCACACGGCAATCATCATCATCATCAAGTGCCGTGCCGGCTGGCGTAGGCGTTCATGGCTCTCCGTAGATCTCGGTCTTTGGTTTTCTGGATCAACTCTGCTGCTGATATTCCTCCATGCCACGGCAATATCAATAACAATTCATCTCTTTATGTGTTTTTTAAGTTATCTACAGTCATGTAGAAGGGAAGAACAATCAATGGAAGGACCGAAATCACAGAACCTAGACGAGTATGAATTCGGAATGGCAAACTCCCTCCTCCTCTCTTCTCCTCCCTCCACCCTTCTCCTCCTCCCTCTACCTCCTCCCTCTACCTCCTCCTCTCCTCCTCCTCCTCTCTCCTCCTCCTTCCTCCTCCTCCTCTTCCTCCTCTCTCCACCCTCCTCCTCCTCCTCCCTCTCCCTCCTCCTTCTCCCTCTTCCTCTCCCTTCCTCCTCCATCCTCCTCCCTCCTACTCCTTCCTCCTTCCGCCTCCTCCCTCCTCCTCCTCTCCCTCCTCCTCCCTCCTCCCTCCTCCTCCCTTCTCCTCCTCCCTCCTCCTCCTCTCCCCTCCTCCAATTCCTACCCTCTTCCTCTTCCCCTCCCCCTCCTCCCTCTCCCTCCTCCATCCTCCTCCTCCTCCCTCTTCCTCCTCCTCCTCCCCCTTCTTCCTCCTCCCCCTTCTTCCTCCTCCCTCTTCATCCTCCTCCGCTCTCCTCCTCCCTTTTCCTCCCTCCTCCTCCTCCCTCTACCTAATCCCTCCTCCTCCTTCCTCCACATCCCTCCTCCTACCATCCTCCTCCTCCCTCTCCCTCCTCCTCCTCCCCCTTCTTCCTCCTCCCTCTCCCTCCTCTTCCTCCTCCATCCTCCTCCAACCTCTTCCTCCTCCTCCCTCTTCCTCCTCCTCCCTCCTCCTTCCTTTTCCTCCTCCTCCTACCTACTCCCTCCTCCTCCTCTCCTCCTCCCTCCTCCCTTTCCCTCCCTCCTCCCTCTACCTCCTCACTCCTCCTACCTCCACCTTCTTCCTCCACATCCCTCCTCCTCACTCTTACTCCTCCTCAATCCTCATCATTCCTCCTTCTCCTCCTCCTTCTCCTCCCTCCCTCCTCCTTCTACCTCTTCCTCCCTCCACCTCCTCCTCCTCCTCCTCCTCTCCTCCTCCTCCCTCCTCCTCCCTCCTTCTCCCTCTCCCTCCTCCCCTCCTCCTCCCCCTCCTCCTCCTGCGTTCCTCCTCCTCCCTCCTCCTTCTCCCTCCTCCTCTTCCTCCTCCCACCTCCTCCCCCTCCTCCTCTCCTCCTACTACCTCCTCCTAATACCTCCTCCTCTCTCCTCCTCCTCCTTCTCCCTCCTCCTCTTTCCTCCTCCTCCTCTTCCTCCTCCTCCCTCCTCCTCCTCCTCCTTCTCCTCTTTCCCCCTCCTCCTAATCCCTCCTCCTCCCTCCTATTCCTCCCTACTCCTCCCTCCTCCTCCTCTCTCTGCCTATCTCTTCCTCCTCCTCCCTCTTCCTTCTACCTCCTCCTCTCTCCTCCTCTCTCTCCTCCCTCCTCCCAATTCCTCCCTTCTCCTCCTCCCTCTACCTCCTCCCTCCTCCTCCTTCCTCCACATCCTCCTCCTCCCTCTTCCTCCTCCTCCCTCCTCATCATTCTTCCTCCTCCTCCTTCTCCCCCTCCTCCCTCCTCCCTTCACCTCCTTCCTCCTCATCCTCCTCTCTCCTCCTCCTCCCTCCTCCTCCCTCCTCCTCACTCTCCCTCCTCCTCTTCCTCCTGCGTTCTCCTCCTCCCTCCTTCTCCTCTCTCTCCTCCTCCCTCCTCCTCCCTCTCCCTCCTCCTCCTCCTCCTGCGTTCTCCTCCTCCCTCCTCCTTCTCCCTTCTTCTACCTCTTCCTCCTCCCTCCTCCTCCCCTCCTCCCTCTCCCTTCTCCTCCCTCCTCCTTCTCCCTCCTCCTAATACCTCCTCCTCTCTCCTCCTCCTCCTCCTATCTCCTCCTCCTCCCTTTTCCTTCCTCCTCCTCCTCCTTCCTCCTCCTCCCTCTTCCTCCTCCTCCTTCCTCCTCCTTCTCCTCTTTCCCCCCATCCTCCTAATCCCTCGTCCTCCCTCCTATTCCTTCCTACTCCTCCTCCTCCCTCCTCCTCCTCTCTCCGCCTATCTCTTCCTTCTCCCTCCTCCTCCCTCTTCCTCCTACCTCCTACCTCCTCCTCCTCCTCCTCCTCTCTCCTCCTCCCTCCTCCCTTTTCCTCCCTTCTCCTCCTCCCTCCTCCTCCCTCCTCCTCCTTCCTCCACATCCCTCCTCCTCACTCTTCCTCCTCCTCCCTCCTCGTCATTCTTCTTCCTCCTCCTTCTCCCCCTCCTCCCTCCTCCCTCCTCTTTCTCCCTCCTCCTTCTACCTCTTCCTCCCTCCTCCTCCCTCTCCCTCCTCCCTCCTCCTCCTGCGTTCTCATCCTCCCTCCTTCTCCCTCCTCCTCCTTCTCCCTCCTTCTCCCTCTTCCTCCTCCCTCTTCCTCCTCCCTCCTCCTCCCCCTTCTCCCTCTTCCTCCTCCTTCCTCCTCCTCCTCCTTCTTCCTCCTCCTCCCTCCTCCTCTCTACTCCTCCTCTCTCCTCCTCCTCCCTCTTCCTCCTCCTTCCTCCTCCTTCCTCCTCCTCCCTCCTCCTCCCTCTTCCTCCTCCTCCCTCCTCCTCCTTCTCCTCTTTCCCCCTCCTCCTAACCTCTCCTCCTCCCTCCTCCTCCCTCCTATTCCTCCCTACTCCTCCTCCTCTCTCCGCCTATCTCTTCCTCCCTCCTCCTCCCTCCTCCTCCTCCACCCTCTTCCTCCTCCTTCCTCCTACTCCTCCTTTTTCTTCTTCTTCTGCTGCTGCTGCCACCGCTCCATTTACCCAAGTTAATTGTTGGGGGAATATGTAAAGATCTTTCAAGTGCTCTTTCTAATGCTTTTTGTAAGTTGGTCTTCGTTTATCTAAGGTTGTTCTAACCGCAACCAATAAATGATTAGACAGACAGACAGACAGACAGACAGACAGACAGACAGACAGACAGACAGACAGACAGAGAGGGAGGGACAGACAGACAGACAGACAGACAGACAGACAGACAGACAGACAGACAGACAGACAGACAGACAGACAGACAGACAGACAGACAGACAGTCGGGAACGGGAACTTATATGAATTAAATGAGATGCTCCCCATCAGGGGCTGGGCGAAGCCGGACCGGGTCAGACAGACAGACAGACAGACAGACAGACATACAGATAGACAGACAGACAGATAGATAGTCGGGAACGGGAACGGGAGCTTATATGACTTCTTATATGAATTAAATGAGATGCTCCAAACCAGGAGCCAGGCGATGCCGGGCAGGGTCAGACAGACAGACAGACAGACAGATAGACAGACAGACAGACAGACAGACAGACAGACAGACACGAACGGGAACGGGAGCTTATATGACTACTTATATGAATTAAATGAGATGCTCCCCACCAGGGACTGGGCGAAGCCGGGCCGGTTCAGCTAGTTATCAATAAAAAGGCTGAGAAATATCCTGATGTACCTTATAACCTATCTAATTCTCGCTAGAGCTATCAAGTCCACATCATCACTAGTTGCTATCTAAAAGCCATAATAATGCCCTTCTATACTGGGTAAACAGCCAGTTTGTTAACAACATCCACCTGGGTATAACCGTCAAAGCAACCATTGGCCCAGGTACACGTCCTGAATTAAGCTTCCAACAAGATACTGTTGATTCGAAATCAACACCATTTAGACTTATTGGACATCTCAACGTCACTGGTAAATCCAGTGCTTAGGGATGTCATAATAATACCTTCATAAGCCGACCTAGGAGCTAATTCATCTACGAGAAGTCTACACAAGCCTAACTATGTGATGTATTCTGTGTGGGGTCAACGATCTGTGTGTAGCTTGTCCCCTGCCGTTAATGCCGATTTCTGTGACGATGTGCAACAAGACATGTTAATGTAACTTAATTTCCAACATTCATAATAATTGTATTGATCCATTTCTGACAACATCTGATGGGAGATACCTTGAAGAGATTAGAAGAAGAATCGCCATGACGAAGTTAGTCTTTTGCATGATGGAAAACATACTGGCTTATGAAAAGATGTCATTTGCAACGAGAAAAAGAGTGTTGAGGTGCTACACAGAAACTGTGCTTTTGTATGGATGTGAAACGTGAACAATGAGCAAACAGGCTGAAAAACATCTAGTGGCTGTGGAGATGTAGTTTCTGAGGAAAATGTAAAGAATATCATGGACAGACAGGAAAACCTATGACCAAATCCTACAAAAACAAATGAAAATCGTAAAATGATTAGAGAAATTAGACGTAGACAGTCACAATTTTTTGGTCACGCTATGAGAAGAAATAAATTGGAGAACTTGGTGACAACTGGCAAGATCGAGGGGAAGAGAAGAACGGGAAGGTAGAGAATGAAATACCTGGATGGCTTGGCCACATGGTATAGTCGAGATAAAAACACTTAGCTGATCCCGACTGTTGATCAAGTGAGATGGCGAAACATGACCGCCCATGCTTATCAGCATGGCACGTGATGATGATGATGATGATCCATTTCTAACTGAACTGTTAACATTTTGAGTAACTAAATCATCCAACGCATATTCATTGATCTACGTTTATTAGTTATGGTAGAACTAAAAGACAACAGTTCATCTTACGTCTGTGAGAGCTGACAAGGATCGATTACTTTTTTTTTTTAAATTTACTCAGGTGGCGTACCGCGCCTGCTCGTAATATTGTGTGCTATAAGTTGTGGTTCCTCGAAGAGGCTGTTGGTTGATGATTGACAGTTACATAAATAACGACTGCTTTTTGACATGCGTTGTTTTAATTGTGCTGCCTCACTCATACACATGGTCCCTCTCAAATGAGCTCACCTGATGATTCATCTTGTCTGCCACACTATACCAGCTCTCGTTCACTCACTCACTCACTCACTCACTTACTCACTCACTCACTCACTCACTCACTCACTCACTCACCCACTAACCCACTTACTCACTCACTCACACTCACCATGGGTGAAATGTCTGAGAAGTGGCAACACTGGCTCAGTAAGTCTGGAATACGCATTGGACACTTAAACATATGCCACTTATTTAATAGCTGTCAGGGTTATCTTTTATTCTTAATCAAAATTTTAATTTGTTCGGCCTTAGTGGAAGTATACCAAATGAAAACATTTCAGATGAAGACAACGCTATTAGAGGGAATACAGTTTTTAGAAGAGATCCCTGTAGGAAATAAGAGACATTCATAGCAGCCTATGTTTCTAATTTTCTAAATGTTCACCGAAGGCTAGACTTTGAAACTTGCGAAATAGAATGCATTTGGTTGGAGCTTAAACTTCAAAACCGCACACCCCTGATAATTGGCTACCTCTATTGAAATCCCAGCGCTGGATACGTCTGGTACGAAAACTTCACTATCATGATGGATGTGGTTTTCGCTTCCGATAAGGAAATCATACTACTCGGAGACTTTAACATTGACACCAACAAATCCAACATAATAGGGGGAAATATAATTACATCACAACGTCCAACAAATAGTAAAACAACTACTAGAGTAATAAAATCATCTTCAACACTAATAGATCACTTTTATGTAACTTGCTTAGACAACATCACAGAATGCACCGTACCCAATTGTGCAATGAGCAATCACTACCCAGTATGCTGCGCATTGTCTAAAAAAGGAATTAACACCCCTAAACATAATCATATAAGTGCAAAATATAAACGTTATAAAAATTTCAAACAAAACGCATTTTTACAGGACTTGCTCAGTTCACCTCTAGACAATGTTTATCAACTTCCTGACCCGGATGATGCTCTGGAATTCTGGACGAAGACCTTTATTGATGTGTTTGATAGACATGTGCCAAACAAGAAAATTCGAGTAAATCATCACGTCAAACCACCTTGGATCACCTAGTAAATACTTGAAATTATGAGAGTCAGGGATAAAGCACATAAAAAGCGGTATCGCAGCACATACCGTACTCTTAGAAACAAAGTTCAACATACCATACTAAAAGAAAAGAAAAATTACTTTAAGAACTTAATAATGGATGAAACAAATAATAAGGATATATGGAAGGCAATTAACACATTAACAAACAAGCATAACTTCTCAAATTCATTACCATCAAATCATATTTCTTGCGACCAATTCAGTATTTTTTTTTTTTTCAAACTGACATAGACCAGTTGAAAGATTCAATACCAAAATCTCCTTGCACCTTATCTCAACTGTCATCATTTTGCGAGAATAGATGCTCCCGGGATATTCTTTCCGACATATCGCTAACGACAATCACTGAATTACTCATTTAACTCAGTAACTTAAAAACGTAAACTCATCTGGGTTAGATTGAATCAGCAATCAGATTCTCCAATGTGCCGCGCCAGTGATCTAAGTATCACTATCACTAATCTATGTATATAATCAGTACCTCGCCCAAGCCCACTTTCCATCAGCTTTCAAAATCGCTAAAGTGTATCCTCTTCTTAAATCTGCTTCATTGGACAATGGTCTCCCGAACAATTACAGACCCATTTCCTTACTATCATCACTATCTAAACCACTAGAAAAACACACCCATAAAGTATTATTACAGTATTTATTTCGCAACAAACTAACTTCAACTGTTGATAGTCAATCAGGATTTCGACCAAAATATTCTTGCCATACGGCCCTAACATACAGGATAGAAAATTGGCACCTGAATATAAACAACAACAGTGTATGTGGAGCTGCGTTTATCGATTTTAGGAAAGCATTTGATATGATAGACCAGGTTATTTTACTTTTTTTTTAAACTAGCAAATTGGCCCTAATGTAGTGATTCTAATAACATCTTTTCTGCCAAACAGAAAGCAAGTAGTATCACACAATAAATCTCTGTCTCAAATCACTACCTTCCCATCTTCTATACCACTGTGACCTGCAACATCTTACACATCTTCTATACCACTGTGACGTGCAACATCTTACACATCTTTTATACCAATGTGACGTGCAACATCTTACACATCTTCTATACCACTGTGACGTGCAACATCTTACACATCATCTATACCACTGTGACGTGCAACATCTTACACATCTTCTATACCACTGTGACGTGCAACATCTTACACATCTTCTATACCACTGTGACGTGCAACATCTTACACATCATCTATACCACTGTGACGTGCAACATCTTACACATCTTCTATACCAATGTGACGTGCAACATCTTACACATCTTCTATACCAATGTGACGTGCAACATCTTACACATCTTCTATACCACTTCTACACCAATGTGACGTGCAACATTTTACACGTCTTCTATACCACTGTGACGTGCAACATCTTACACATCATCTACACCACGGTGACGTGCAACATCTTACACATCTTCTATACCACTGTGACGTGCAACATCTTACACATCTTCTATACCACTGTGACCTGCAACATCTTACACATCTTCTATACCACTGTGACCTGCAACATCTTACACATCATCTATACCACTGTGACGTGCAACATCTTACACATCTTCTATACCACGGTGACATGCAACATCTTACACATCTTCCATACCACTGTGACATGCAACATCTTACACATCTTCTATACCACTGTGACGTGCAACATCTTACACATCATCTATACCACGGTGACATGCAACATCTTACACATCATCTATACCACTGTGACGTGCAACATCTTGCACATCTTCTATACCACTGTGACGTACAACATCTTACACATCTTCTATACCACGGTGACATGCAACATCTTACACATCTTCTATACCACTGTGACGTGCAATATGTTAAGTATATTAAACGTCAAGTGGTCTAGGAAAGGACAATGATGTAAGACACAGTACCTGCCAGAAGAGGCCGGAGTATACCAGCACGAAGATGGACATGGGACATTAGAAACACCCTGGGCGTGAAGATGCTCTAGGAAAGGACGTTAACCAAGGATCCAGAGTCTTTCCAGCGCGCCGTGATGAGAGAGACGGGTCTGTGACATGAAGTTGATGGGCTACTTGGAGATGGAGAAGTTTAATTGAGAAAGCTATCTAGAGCAGATATTAACTGATTAAGTTTCATGGAATGATTAATTGTCTTAAACGACATCCCTTATCTGCCGTGGGCTTATATACATTAGTTTTCCTGATCCAACCCCCTTTAGTTTGATATATAATACAACATATTTGCTACCATATTAAATAACTTTCAAAGTCGTAACTGTGACACATCCCTACTTTCTATGACTACATTTATGTTAGGTCCAGACCTATTGTTTGTTTGTACTGAACCTGTTGAAGTAAACAGCAGTCTGGAGAAGAAACTAACGTAGTATCTGCATGAGAAGACGCCAGGGGACTCCCTTATTACTGTGTAGACAGACGGAACTGTAACGTTAGTTATGGTCATCTCCCACAAGTGAAGCACAAGGACAAGAGTGTAACACCACCCACAATAAAATACAACTGTTCAATGATGACACGGACATTCCTGTAACAACTAGTTACACGCGGTAATGGAGGAAAGCACACACGAAAGGTAGCCACAGGTTTGCAAACAACCCAAGTGCAACAGGATCAAACATCCCACATACACGACAATGTCTGATTACAGTGACGCAGCACCTATGGGAAACTGCAAACTGGGAGTAAAATATTGGTTGCCAGGACTAAAAGGTCATGCAAATTTGTAACATCTTGTCTAATGTTTAAGGGAGCCCAATTAATCAAGAGTCCACAAGGCCGACTTACAATCATGCAAGCCGGTACCCTGGCTAGTTTACTTCTACCTATGGGTTGGTTCTGAGTGCAAATAGTTAATAATAATAATTTCTGAGTGTAATATGTTACTAACCTTAGTGGGAGTCATGACAAATGTAACAATACTCTGTCATTTCTGGTAAGGTTGACAGACAAGACCTTCTTACACAGCAGAGTGGGGCAGATTCAGCTAAGCTCCCGCCTTCAGCAGCATCAGCGTCGGCGTCAATGGCATCAACCGCACCCGCTGTCCTACCTTCTGGAACATGTTAGATGACAAGGCAGACAACAGCAGTCGATGAGGCCGAAACGGTCAGAGCGCTCTGGCTCTCAGCCTTCCCGTGTGCTGATGGCGGGGCATGGGGTTCATTGCCTACACCGGTCAGTTCCACTGACACGTTGACTTCTCGTTCAGAAAACAATGGCAATTTTTCTTCGTTGTCAACACCTGCATTTTACTGCTGTTGTAGATGTCTTGGCAAGTTTCGTTCAGTAGTTTGCCATTGCTTTCTGAACGACCGGCTCCCATACCATCACGTTAAAACCCAACTCAACGCGGCCTGCTGCCAAATCGGTCGCAGCTGTTTTTGAATGCTGGTAAGCGGGCTTACGTATCGCGTCTGTAATCTCTTAGCCACGGAGCTGCCGTAAAAAAAAAAAACGTTACTAAACGTAAAATTGCCTAGAAAATCCACCTAGGGTTGATTGCTACGTCCCGCACAGGACATGTAATTTTACAGGGGGACAACGGAACCATATGATCAGGACAAATTTCAACCTCAAGCAAGATGTGAACCCAGGACTACTAAAGCGCAAGGTGCCTGCGCTAGCTATAACAAGGTTCCAATAATTAGGGAAGGGGTACAATAAGTTCACCTGTCTAGTGGGTGTAAAGTAACCTTGACCCTGCAGGTAGGTACAGGAAGGTTATAAAGTTGTTCCCAATACCGTTGTCGATCAGAGCAAGACATGCACCTGCTCACCCAAGCGTACAGCTTCCTACTACTACCAACATAGACTCCCCTGCAGCCTTAGATTGCCACTCCACCCCTCGTGGCTGCTTCCCGCCATCGGGCTCCCCCATTCAAAGCTGCCTGCAGTCTGCTGTGGTTTCCCCTTGCACGTACTCTAAGGTCAAGTTTTCAAGTTGGCGCGCACTCTGGAGGTGTGTGCGCGGTTCTGTTTGTTTACTGGCGTGTGCTAAGAGCTAAGAGACGGCTTCATCATCAGGTGCCATGTCGACAGGCGTAATGGTTATGCTTCTCCACATGTTCGGACTTTTTGTTTTCTTTCGCTTGCTTTAGAATCGAGCGTAGTTCACACACGTGCTACTTCTACTAGCAGTTGCTACTACTAGGTAGTGCACTGGACTGTTTTTTTTTCTTCGTGTGGCATAGCTTTCCCTATTACCAGTGACGCACGCCAGCAGGTGAACCAACTGCGACTTCAGAGGTGCTTATGATTTACCTCCCAAGGTAAAGGACGAGACGTCAACATTAAGTCCAACTGACCAGCGTGGGGAACCACACCTCTAAAGGCAGTTGAAGCACCAGCAGGTTAAACCTTTCGGCCAAGTCGACCCCCCCCCCCCCCCCCCCGTGGTCTCCAACAGCGTGGTTGCTGGTACCTTTCCGTACCCTGGCAAACTGCAGTCAAGTATCTTCTCTCTTCTTCCTGTATGTCTCTTTCCATACATTTTTTCCAATTGACACTTGCTTTAAGTTTTTTTTTGGGTGGGGGGGGGGGGGGTGGGGGGGTGGGGAGAGGGGTCTCTTCCCATAGTGTGGCCAGAAAAACACAACGGTCTCTTTCTGATGTGCGTGATAAAGTTATCGCTGTGTCATTCCTTTTGTTTTAAACTTTAGAATGCTCATCATGGGACCAGGATATTTCCAGTATTCTTCTGTAAAATGACATCTCTGAGGCCTCTAGTGATTGCCCGAGATTCACGGCTAGATTGTAAAATTGGTTCTATGCAGCATGCAAGAATTCATGTTCTAACCTTCAATGTCTTGGAACTGTTGCATAAGATGTTCTTCATGTTAGCAAAATGCAATGTTTGCTTGCTGTCACACATCTTCCATCTGATGCTATCCGTGTGTCTGGATATTTGAATGTCTGTCCTCTGTAGCCCTATATCTGCCATTGGGGCATTGGCCCTTTAGGTTTGCAACTATTCCCGTCACACTGTGGATTTCAGACAAGGGGGTGTCTAGTTATACCATACTCAGCTTAACTCAGTCTGTCCTATCCAAAGCCAGCATCTTTTCCTGACCACATGATTCCTTGGAATGTGTTCAAGATTGGTTGGATTCTGAAGCTCAATTTGTCTACGTGACGGGGTAGCCTATGGAGTAGTCTGCTCTAAGCACAAGCCTTCTATGTCGCCTCTTACAACATGCATGACAGGGTATGGTGTTGTCAATAGCATCAACTACTACCAGCTTAGACTTCCCTGCAGCTTCCTTACGAGCCCGCTAACACGCGGGCGCTGCATTTCTGTACTTTACCCAAATTATTAAGTCTGTCATTGTACGTGTAGGCATAATCCGTTCCTCCGATATTACTAGAACAATTACTTCTGTTTTACTATCAGTTAAGCTTGTATCCATTTGTTTTTGTTTTTTTTCACTTTATGTACCCACTGCTTCTATTATTTGCTATACTTTCTGCTGACGTATGGCCATCAGGACGGTGACAACTGGCAAGACTGAGGGGGGGGGGGGGGGGGGGTGAGGGGGAGAGAACAAGGAGAAGGCAGAGAAGTAAATATATGGATAGTTTTACCACGTGGCATGGTCAAGACAAAAATACGAAGCTTATCCATGACTGGTGATTTTGCAAGGTGGCAAAACATGGCCGCCCAAGCTTATCGGCATGGCATGTGATGATGGTAATGTGTCTAGGTAGGATGATTTTTGTTGATGTCCGTTGTATTGATTCGTACATCATAACCCATTGTTCGTCAATAGTCTATATTAACAACACGGCATTGTCTGTTTTGTAAAGTAACATTGTCTTTTTTGAACAAATGCTCTTATTTATAGTCTTAAGTATTAACCCCACCTTTCCAATAACTGGGACATGACAACTACAACAGTTTTTTTTTTCCTGGTCTTATTTCCCCCCTACTAAACTGCTTCTGAATCTCCTTAGGGTCAATAAGTAGTCATTTTGATTACGAAAATTATCTCCGGGGCGTTTCCAAGTTCATAACGTTGTTTGAACCAGGTGTTGCCTTTTATTATGTCACGTGATTCTGCCAATGCTGTTAAACTGTCACCTGGGCCATAGCCACTAGTCACTTGATGGTTGTCTACTTTTGCACTCCATTCCGTGCCATGACACAAGACCTGTCAAGAATCTTCTCTGGCTGTCTTCCTCTATCTCTCTTTCCACAAATATTTCCAGTTGTCACAACAGGTTCCAGTTTGTTATCTTCTCATAACGTGGCCAAAAACGATGACTGCCTCCTGATGTTTGTGATAAGTTGTCTTTGCCACTCAGCTTCCCTCAAAATGCTGATTGCTAATTTTGGCTGACCAACTAATTTTCATCATTTTCCTATAAAACCACATCTCCAAGGCTTCCAGGGGTAGGTATAAAAGTCAATGCTAAGGGTCTGCATGTAAATTATCCCATTATCATCACACAGCGACGCCAACAATCTTCCTACTCCTGTCTTTGGGATTTT